>BMAO01016235.1:0-46357 GCA_019973975.1 Trichonephila clavata | reverse complement strand
TATTTGAATCCATTCTTGTATCTCTTCCCTTTTGATACCCCTTTGTGTGCCCGTATCCCTCTACTTGAAACTTCCTATCACTATCAATTGAGTATTGACTTACGTTGGTAAGCCTTGTGTTACACTTGTCGGCACACAAGGAGTCTGCCTAGAGTCTAAAAAAATACAGTTCAGTGCATTATTTAATTTAAAATTAGTATTTTATAATATATTTAATTAAAATGTTTACTGTTTTCTTAAAAAAAAAAAAAAAAAAATGCTAAAAAAAGTCTACCTAAGTATCAAAGAAAGTCTTAAGTTTATTGAAGAAACTTTAAAACACTCAGCCTTAAACACTCGGAAAGGGGAGTTCAAAATCTTGAGGCTCTGGGATTTCAAGCTGATACACCAAGAGGGCAATGGCGATCGAAATCTTCAGAACCATTGAAATAGATGTCATAAACAATGCTTCGGATCTAATAAAAATAGAACACCCAATAATTTTTAGCGATGAAATTTATGGGATACTTAATTTAAGTACCATAAATTTTTGATTTGATGTAAATCCCATAAGTTTTTGAAGGATTTTTAAATCCCCCATTTAGAACTGAGAAAAAATATGCAAAGGAAAATTTTATGATCAATTTATTTTGTAACCCACCCTGGCTACTCTCTGACCCGGCTAAAGGTGTGGGAGGAAGTGAAGGACGACTCAACGTGATACCTTTTAAGTATTTATTCAATACACTGATTAACACTGGAAAAATTCAAATAACCAAATAGGTTGAGGTGTTTCCCAGTAAAGAACATGGGTTTTGCAACGACAGTCGCGAATTCGGAGACTACTTCTAATCAATTGCTTCACCTTTTGTGAATCAAACTTCTACTTTAATAAATGATTTACACAGTATCTATGTGACTTATTGTCACTTAAATCTCTTTAATAACTTAAAGCCCAAAACGCGCTATCAATATGACTAATACCTGATCTGTGGCTATTCTTCCTATCTTCTACTTAATATTTCAATCTCCTGGCAACTTCAATTAAACATCAATTCTCCTCTATCTCTCAATTTAACTATCCTAGCAAGCAAATCTGAACTATTTATAATAGACCTAATCTACATATCATGGTTTCTTCTTCAGAAAGGGTTGTTGATATTCATAGTCCAAAGATTTCCCAAGAAGGTTAATGAAAAGACGCGTATAGATTCGTCACACTTTTAGTAATTCCTTTAAAGCATGAGTGTCAAACTCGTGGCCCGCGGGCCACATGCGGTCCCCGGTCAGTATATCGGCACGTAATAATATGTTAAAATATCAAAATTTCACTCGAATTAGGAAAGATTCTAGCAGAGATGTCAAATGTCAGGACGTATACTTTAAATTTTTTTTTGTTCATTTCTTTATGTTTATTATAATGTATTATTCGAAGTAAATTTGCGTTTCAAGGAATATTCATTTTTGCGGCCCATTTAAAGTTAAACTTTTTTTGTTTGGCCCAAGTTTGCCTTTGAGTGGGACACCCTTGCTTAAACACATTTATTTAATTTAATAAAAGGCATTTTGTTTGTCCATAGTTTACTGCTTTCTGCAATTTAACTTCATTTTAACGTGTGTAAATAGAAAAAAAAAATATTTGCTTAGATATATCCTATTACACTTTAATATAAAAGCAATTTTTAAGTAAACTGGATAGTTAAGCAAATGCAATTGAATATAAACTTTCTGAATAATAAAACGAGGAAAAAACCTTAATATGATGATCACAACCCTTGTTGGTAAATACTGAAAAATATTTTAATTAACTATACTACGCTATCAAATAACATGCATACTTATCTAAAAAAATCTGGTTAGAAATGAATTTGGAATGACAAAAATAATTTACAGTCCGTAGTAAAGATTTCTACAATTTCAAATCATTTTAATATGTAATTCTAAATGTAAATACTATAGGGAAAAAAAGTCTAGCGATAAGCATAAAGTCTAGCAATATGATATACTAAGCTAGACTATAGGGAAAAAAACAAATTGTTCACGAAAAAGTAAGATATTCGATGGAAATAGAAGTTCTAGTCAGACATGTAGACAGATATAAGACCCTATAATTTTCGAGGAAATGCCGTATTTAGAAACTCCCTGAAAACCACACAAGTAAACATAATGAAGCAAGTGAGAGTGGAAGATTTATGACAAATATAAAAAAAAGATTTAATAAAGCACCAGACAGGAAAACATGAAAAATCCTTCTAAGAACTATTTTTAATACACTGAAATGAAATTCAACTTTATGAAACATTTTGCATTTTCTTAAAATGTATTGCTTGGTGTTTCGTTATATTTTCCCCTGAAATGCTGTTAAATTGAAAGTTTCCTTTTTTATGCTACACACACAAATTCTGTGATATATATTTGATAGCATACATTTTTTAATTCTATCAGGTATGTAAAATGTCTGAAAAAGTGCATAATTGTTTTCATAATATGGGAATTATTTGTTTATTATTGACATTCAACACGACGGCTTTCAATTCATGGAAGATCCTAAGATTAAAAACAATATCTGGAATATCAATAACTTAATAATTTTTTATTTTAAAGGTATGAATTTTTTAGTATGGTTTATTGATGAATATAATTATATATATATATATATATATATATATATATCAATTATATATATAATTTAAAAAGCACACAGATAAAATGTTATTTAAATATAATGCATAAGTTGGAATCCTGATATGAAATTTCACATGGAACTTGAAAACTGAAACTTAAAATTTATTGAAAAAAGTGTATGGTAATGAAGGTTTATTGCATGCACGTATTATTTAGGGGTTTAAGCATATTAAAAATGTACGAGGAGATGTCGAAGATGATCCATGCCCGGATCGCCCTTCCTCATCAAAAACGGATTATAGTATAAAAATAATTGATAATCTGGTTCTTGACAGTCGGTTAAGCATTCGTGAAATCGATGAGACTGTAGAAATTGGGAAAGAATCCGCACAGCAAATTTTACATAACTTTGGTATGAAAAACGCGTGTGCCAAAAAGATGCCTATAATTTTCCCATTTGAATAGCAAGAAGCTCGTAAAATGCTTCCATTGACACCTTGAATGATATTAAAAATCACTCAAACTTATAGAGAAGGACAATAACGTGTGACGAATCACGGCTTTTTACTTATGATCAGGAACATATTACTCATTACATGATCCATGCACGAGAAGAACTCATCGTCACCGAGAGCCAAAAATGCTCGAAAGAGCAAATCAAAATTCAATGCAATGGTAATTTTTTTCCCGATATTTCTGGGATTGTGTACCTTCAATGGTTTCCTAAAGGTCAAACTATTAATAAGCATCACTACTTTCCCATTCTGGCTGAGTTCCGTGAAAGAATAAGCAAGAAACGACCCGAAATGTGGAAGGACAAGTCATGGGTTTCCCACCAAGACAATGTGCCGGCTTATTCCACCATATTTGTCAAGATATTACTTGCCCAGTGCAGCATTTTGATGTTAGACCATCCATTTTATTCATTGGATCTAATTCTTAAGATGAAATCTGCGTCAAAAAGAACAAGATTTTATTCCGTTGAAGACGTGAAAGAGAAAACGTCACACGACCTGTAGGAGCTGACACAAGAAGACTTCCAGCACTGTTTCAAACAATGAAAGATGTAACATGTAAATATGTATGAAATCAAAATCAAATGTATTACAGCATCAGTGTCGTATATTTAATAGCCACACCTTGTATTTATTTTAGACTAAATTGTCTACAAAGAATACATGCTAATAATACATACTAAATACATAATAATGTGGCTAACATTTTCTAAATATGTTAATTATACATTTTTTTCAATGAATTGTCTGCCAAGAAAAAATTAAATTAAATTCGCTTTCCAATATTCTTTTTTTCTAGTAGCTCCAAATATTGAAGGTCATATCAAAATAACAAATAATTATCTCTAAAGTTCAGGTATATTTTGCTTTTAATATACTTCATCCACCCATTCCCTTCACTCATTTCATTATTTTGCAATCCTTTGGTTTTACAGAGCATTAGTTTTAAAAATTAATACTAATTATACAAATAACTTAATTAGTTTCGAATTATTTTTGAACGAAGTACTAGATCTTTTTTTCAATTTAAATTCATTTACGCGCTTGAGATTTTTCTCTTTCATCTTTTTTTCCCCAGTAATTGAAGATGAGCGAATAAACCAGCATCAAACTATCCAATGATTGAAGGGAAAAAAATCTTTCTGAAATCTTATAAAATAAAAATGATCCACATTTATTTTACGTGAATATTATGTACATAAAGGAAAGAATTATATATCCAGTTTAATATACAAATTATGTTTGCTGAATTGTTTATTAAATTATTCCTATTGCGCGTATTTCTACAGGATATGAAGGTTTGCAATAAGCCAATACGCCCTACATCGCTTAACTACGGTAAGATATGACTAATTTAACTCCTAAAGTGGTGTCGTCTTATTTTCAAACCGTGGCAAGGTGATACAGCCAAATTTCAAAATAGCATCCTAATTTCCAATCTACGTTAAAATGACAAGATCAACTCTCGAGACAGTATCCTATTTATCACACTACAGTATGATGACAAGGTCGATTCTTGAGATGAAACTCTAATTTTTAAACCACGGTAAAATGACAAAGTCGAATTTCGGATAGGACCCCAATTTACAAACTATGGTTAGTTGACTAGAGAGACTGCAAGACGGAATCCTATTTTCCAAACCACAGTAAAATAACAAGCTTGACACTTGGGATGGAACCCTATTTTCAAACCACGATAAGATTCTGCAGTTAAATTTCAAACTATCACTCTAATTTCCAAACTACGATAAAATGGCAAGTTCGACTCTCGAGACAGTATCCTATTTACCAAAGTACAGTTTGAAGTCAAAGTCGATTCTTGAGAAGACACCCTATTTTTAAAACCACAGTACAAAGTCCACTCCCGAGATGATACCCTTTTTTCCAACTACGGTAAGATGACATGATGGACTTTAGAGATAGCAACCTATTTTACAAACCACAGTAGGATGGTAAAGTCTACTCTTACGATGGGGCCCTATTTTTGAACCTCGGTAAGATGATACAGTCGAGTTTCAAGGTAGCATCCTAATTTTAAAACTACAGTAAGATGACAGGATTGACTTCAATAGGACGGAATCATATTTTTTAAACCACGATATAAATTTGACTCCCGACATTCTGACATCATATTTTTCAAACCACGATAAGATGACAAAGTTGACTCGAGATTTCACCCTATTATCAAACAAAGGTCCGATTTCGAGAAAGCACCTTAATTTCCAAACTACGGGAAGATGATAAGATAGATATCCGGAACGACACCCTATTTTTCAAACTAATGATTTGACAAGGTAAACTCTTGAAATGGGAAATTATTTTTAAACCACAGTAAGATGTTACAGTTCGACTCTCGAGATTTCACCCTATTTCCAAGCAATGATAAGATGATACTGTCGAATTTCGAGGTAGCACGCTAATTTCAGATTACGGTTAGATGACAAGATCGTCTCCCGGAATGGCACCATATTTTTAAAAGTGCATTACGATGACAAGGACGACTTAAAGATGGCACCCTATTTTTCAAACCGCGGTACAAGTTCGTTTCCCACGATGGCACCCTGCTATCCACATTTACACCATTATTTATGAGTACTTTGTCTCACGAAGAAATTGAAGAGTGAGGGCCAGATCAGGTGTCAGCTGCTACACTTTACCATGGATTAGAATTACGAGTCTCGTCGCCAGCAGTCAATGTGTTGCTTAGTGTGCCACGCATATCAAAATCAAATTATATCAGTACTTTTAAATCTGGCAAATTCAATGCGCATTATGATAATCTCTGGAAAGACAAGAATAATATATGCTGGGATATATTATTGGTGCTCCATATCCCACAAAAAACTAAACTGTAACTGTAAAATATGCTGTTAAATAGTTCACAAAATTGTTTCAAAGTAAATACTCCTTTAAAACATAAATTATGCATTTTTTATTGAAAATCTATCATTCTTTTCAATCTTTAACTCTCTGTATTATGTTATGTATTATCATTCACAATAAGTCTTTATTTGTTCCATAGTATACAAGGAAAAGAAATAATTTTTATATCACTGACAACTATTTTGTGCAATCTACTTTTAAAATATAAACTTCTTTGTAATATTGACATATTTTGTAATTAATTTTTTGTCTGATTTTGGCAGTATAGACACTTTTGACATTTTTAATGGATTACCGTGATAGCCATGAGACAAATTCCATTTTTTATCGTCTTCCTTGTGATGTTTTAAACTATTATGGTATTTTATGCAGCTACTCAACACATGAATAATTTCTGGAGCAGTCCAGAAACAAATTTCGTAATGAAATTCATTAAAAATTATATTCAATGGAGCAATTATAGGGTTTTAATTGCCCCATTGAGTGATGGGGAATTAGAATGTTTATAATTCACATACACCAGTGGTCTTCAAACAGTTTCAACTCACGGAACCCTTAGAACTAGAGGGTGTTTTCGTGGAACTCCTATAACTAGAAAGTATTTTTGCGGAATCCTATTGCACACACACACTTAGAAGAATATATCTTAAAATAATATTTGTTGTTGGTTGCTTATGCCACTTGATTGACAGTAACATCAGATCAAGGTCCACGAAATTCATGGCGTCTAAGGGCTGGAATTTTACGCCTGTTGTTAGCCTAAGCTTTGAGCTCCATGAAGGTGACAGTATGATTTGACTTGGTTCTTGCACAATTGATGGTGACACCACCTTCATCATTTCCACAATTTAGGCGAACGGAACTGGAGGGCAGATAAATATTCTCCAGCCACTTGCACTCGTGGTTCCAGCTGCGACCGGCCACAAGACTTTCGGACCAATTTTTGAATTAACGAGCACGTACTCCGTGTGTACTCGGAGGGTATTTGGTGGCATCGGGCATCGAACCCAGTCTTTTCGGCCTGGAGTCTGATGGTCTAACACAGGGATCGACAACCTTTTAGCAGTGGCGTGCCAAATCAACCTACCAATAGGATTCAGCGTGCCACACAGTAGGACATTTTTGAAACAATTCGATTCCCGCGATAATGCACGCAGAGTCAGAGAACATAGGTCAATGATATATAGATATTTGCAATTTTACTTTACATTAATTTTGCATTACTTAAAAATATTTCTCTACATAAAAATACTCAGCATAAAATATTACTATTTCCTTAACAAAATTTTTAAAAAATTCATTGTACACATATTATGTGTTTTTAAACATACTTATTAAAATAAGAAATAGACAACATAAAATATATAAGTATATTCCTTCATTATAGTTAAATATATAAAAAAGAAAAAGAACAATTTTAAAATCTCATAAAAGAATTTAATGTTCAGCATTGCCTACGCTTTGGAAAGAAGCTACTCATTTGCAACAAAGTAAGTAAGGTATCAAAATAGTATTTGGTATTTTTAGAAACCATTAGTTGTGTCTTATGGAACAGGAACAAAACTGTTGCCACCCTGAAAGTTCTAATCCTATACATATTTTATATTAATTACTAAATTATGTCGCAGGTGAGGGGAGACTGTGAGACTCCATGGAATGTCACGATACAAAACAGTCTTATTATCACGTGGTCCGGAGAAGACAGAGAAACGGATGTATTAGTTCAAGTTACACCTGATGCAACCAGCGCGAACAGAGAATGCAAGAGCCAGAACCTAACTGTACCTTTTTCTGCTAAAGAAGTGCGGATAGATCCACTTTGCTCAAACACAACTCATGTCATTAAAGCTAGTCTTGCTTGTGGAGATAAAATCACCCAGACAAATGAGTTTGAGTTACTTTCGGACGGTAAGCAACATTTTTTGTTAACTTAAAACTACAAAATTCTTTATAAATATCTCATTAATAGAATAAGATATAGGGTACTTACGTACTATCGCAACAATGCCAACGTCCAAGATAACTTGCCAAATTGGCAACCATGATTTCCCATTGTCGTACGCGCTGAATTGGCAACCACGTACTTCGTTTCATATAATGTTGCCAATACGGATATGATAATACGTGAGTATCTAATGTGATGTTGCATATTATTTTTCAATTCCTACTATTATTTCACTCTCACCCTATACATATATATATACATATATATATACACTATATATATACCTATATATATATACCTATATATATACATATATATCTTGTACAATTTTCCATCGTTAATAAAATACTTTCCATTCATCCATTCAAGTTCAAATACATTTTCTTAAAACTTGCAGTGGATGGCACTTGATGTAAATGCAGTTTTTTCAAATATTAATTCATTAATTAAATTTTTAAAAAATGAATAGATAGTAACAAACAGAAATAATAGTCCAACAGTATATACAGAAAGGAAAATTGTTTGTGCTGGGTCCCTGTAGCGCAATAGATAGCACGTTGGACTTCTAATCCAGAGGTGGTGGGTTCGAATCCCACCTGGGATGGTCTAATTTCTGAGAATGTGATTTCTTTTTTACTATGCTATGTCATTAGAATAATTAAATTTAATTAATGAATAAATAATAAGAAAAAAGTAGTCTAACCCCCTATATAGAAAGGAAAATTAAAAATTGCAAGGAATTCTATTTTGTCACTTATAATATAGTGATTCTGCCATATGTATATACATATATTTATATTAATTGTAACTATTTAATAAAAAGTAACTAAAATAAAAATTTTCTTTGTTGACCTAAGTAGGAATTGACTTAAAAATTGTTTTTATATTACTTTAGTTAAATATTAAACATTAAGTTATATTGAAGCAAAAAACTTAATCGAAGTTGATTTTAACAACAAAAGAAATGTCTGATATGCATTAACTATATTTTAGATCTACTTACTCACAAATACTGAAAGCAGTATTAGTATGCGGTTGTCGATAACAATTAACCTTTAGATTTGTAATGGAACGTTTCGTTCTATAACGTTAAAGTTTTAAAATTTGCTACAAAGAATTCGAAGAATAATTTTTTTATTCCATTAGGCTTAGCTGTTCTCACATCAAAACATTGCAACTAGTCTGATGCCAAAATAGGACTGTTGCCAATCCGGTAAACTGAAGAATGTTACGAGGAAATTGCTTCCAGATTTACAATACAAATACACAGTATATATAAATATTAGTTTACATAAAATACAAATTCTTAATATTACAAATGCATAAATATAAAGTTATAAAATTCATTTTAAAAATTAATTATTTTACAAATTATATGTTTTATAATTTATTAAACTTCTGTTTGTTTATTAACTCACTTGGCGTGAGCGACCATTAGTTGGCAACGAGTTGAATAATATTTGTCTCAACAGATTCAATTTTATTCAATGATTCCAAAGTTAACAATGTAGACAAAACTCTATTTCAACGTATTCTGATGTTAAAAATGTGTTAAAATACTTAATGAAACCATTAGTATGAAAATAAATATGACTATAGATTTTATGTTAGTTTCCCCAAAGGGTGCTATAGATAAATTTTCATAACTAGAATTCCACCATTTAAACTTAATTTTTAAAGATATATTAACATTATCTTTATATTTTATGTATGATATAAACATCATTAAATCTTATAGTTGAAGGCACATCATTATTAACTGTTTCTGTTTACAAACTGTTTAGCAAAAGATTTCTATCTTTGATTTAAAAGGGGAAGAATAGTTATTCAAACTTTTATACAGTAGAGTCTATAAAACTTGCCCTAATATGAACCGCAGGGTGGCCGAGTCTGTGAAAATGTCAGATTATCGAGAACAAGATTAAAAAAGAATAAGTGCGAGTGTTTCCACAAAAAGTACTGCACTGCACCTGTATGTATTGCTTGTTTGAGAATACAACAGAAAATAAACTGCCCAAATACCCTTATACAATTTAAAAGTACGTACCTTTTTAAATGCATAGAGTATTTATTACATGAATACAATGAATTAATACACATAATGCAATGCAATATGCCTGATCAGACACACCTAAAAATATTTTATGAAGGCCTAAAGCTGTCTATAATGAAAGTGAAGTAGCCGATTTTGCAAAAACTGGTTACTTTTTTCAATTCCTAATATATATTAGCTCACTCTCTTCCTATATATATATACAAGGGGTGATCAAATGAAAAGGTACGAAACGACACGGTGGGTGCAAATAAAACTTTATTCAAAATATACACCATAGGCCTGAGCACAACGATCCACTGATGAACAAGCCGCAGGATTCCTTGTTCCCAAAATTCTGTGGCTGTGACGAGACCCAGTCCTTCACAGTGTCCTTGAGTACGTCGTCCGAGTTGAAGCGCTTTCCTTTCAGGTGTTTCTTCAGTGGACCAAACACATGGAAATCGAGGGTGACATGTCCGGACTGTAGGACGGATGGTCCAACGTCTCCCATTGGAACTTGACCAGTTCCGTTTGTGTGACTCTGGAGACGTGTGGACGCGCGTTATCATGGAGCAGAACCACACCCTCCGTGAGCAGCCCCGGTCTTTTGTTCTTGATGGACCTGCGTAGGCGTCGGAGTGTCTCACAGTACACATCGGAGTTAATGCTTTTTCTGTGCTCGAGTAATTCTGTGCTCGCATCATTTGGACGCCGCTTTTTATAAGAGCCTTTGCTCTCTCCTGCGCATACGGGCACCCGCGCATGATTCGATCCCAGTCAGAGTCTCCAATGGCATCCCGAGATGTCTCGCTACATTCTCCCTTGGCGGAATATGCAAGTATTTAACTGTTTCATTTTTATGTCGTTTCGTACCTTTTCATTTATCACCCCTTGTATATATATATATATATATATATTTATTATATATTGTTACACATATATTTTTCAATTCGTTAATAAAATACTTTCTATTCCTCCGTTCAAAATAGGAATTGACTTATTTTTTTATATTACTTGTTTTTAAAGAAATGCGTAATGTCCTTCGTGTAGTTGTCTACCGTGTCTTTGCTTTTTGCTGCTTCATCACGAAGACGATGAAAGAACAATAAGTTCATTACTGACGCACCTTGTTCAAAATACTGAAGGGTGGCTTCGACAGCATTTAGTCACTTATGTGATACTTCAGGAGTTTTTGAGGTGCCTTTAACGTGAATATATTCATCATTTCCGGCCTTTTCTTAAAAACTATTCAGAAAGCGATTTTCCATTATATAAAGCGAGTTTCCTTGCAATTTTCCATTTCTCTTTTAAAAAAAGGGTGTTGGACTATTTTTTGTTTGTTACTTTTATTAATTAATTTAATTTAATTATTCTAATAAAATAGTATAGTAAAAAAAGAAATCACATTCTCAGAAATCAGGCCATTTCAGCTGGGATTCGAACCCACGACCTTTGGATTAGAAGTTCAACGCCATATCCATTGAGCTACAGGGACACAACGAGCAATTTTCCTTTATATATATAGTGTTGGACTATTATTTTTGTTTGTTACTATTTATTCATTTTTTACTTTAATTAATGAATTAATATTTGAAAAAACTGTAGTAAAACACCAAGTGTCATCCACTACAAGTTTTAAAAAATGTATTTGAACTTAAATGGATGAATAGAAAGTATTTTATAAACGATTGAAAATTTGAACGATATATATATATATAGGGAGAGAGTGAACTAATAGTAGGAATTGAAAAAATAGGTTTTTCTCCGTCGCACTATGAACACGTAACTAATATTCCCAGATTTAATATCCGCAAATCTTAATTTTCTGTCACAATTCTCGATTTCAAGTATCAATGATTTTCAAAAACATTTGTAATTGTTAGAGAACTCATAACTGACGTCTAGTGGAAATTAAATAAAATCTTGGAAACAATATTCGCAGAGTAACTTATAATAAATAGTTGGAATAATATGAACAAATAGAAGAAACAAAATAAGTAATAAAAGATGATGGATTAATTTATTTAAGTATATCATAAACACGATTTTTGTAATGTAATAAAGTTGTATCTATTTTTGACTTCATTTAATTTCTCTTATGTTCATGTGTAAAGCTAAGAATATCCATGTAAAATTAGAATAATAACTAAACCCCATTTCTTAATAAATGTGGGCTATTATATAATGTATATATTATATATTATTATGTATGTATTATATGAGTAAATATACGTAAATGAAGATATCTAGCTGAAATACAGCTAATATTTTATGTATAATTAGAAATTATTTTCACTTTATTCATTTAATAGGACTATGTACACATATTAAACAATCTTTAGGAAAATTAGTAGATTTATGTTTTTAGTAGATACTTTTATAAAATGTATATGATTTGTTTCAAAGTTCTACATTCTTTTATAAAATATAATAATTATATACATATATGTATTTCATAATAGTTATCATAAGTGAGAAATATTTAATTTTAACAAATTTTCAGTACTTTATTCAAGGTTTTGGCAACCAATCAAAGTGAATCTTGAGTTTATAAATTATTTATAAATATTTTTAAGGTGATTGCCCTGACGGATTAAGTTTTGCACAAACTAAAACTGCGCATGCGCGTGCAAAGTACAGCGATCCCGGAATAAGTCATATGCACACATATAATTTCAAATAAACTTTGTTTGCATTTGTTGTCTCAACTTCTTATTTAGTTAAAATTCAACTAAATGATAAATATTCAGTAACTATTCTATTATAATTTTCAGAAGAATAATTAGTTGTTTATCTTTAGTTTTGTTAGATGCATATAAATGTGATTTGTGTGATTTTAAATATTTATTTTAAAAGTATTAAAAGGGGGGATCCTTTAGAAACTATTCCAAACTAACTAATCTGAGAATAAACTAATTTAGTAATTTTAGTCTCTTATTCTATGCAGGAATTTTAAATTCCGGTTTTAAAACATTGTAGCTGAAATATGTATTTCAAATTATAATTTGAGGTAAACAGTTCAACAAACGATAATTATCATTGATTCTGGGTTGCGTAATTGGATTTGCGCTGGCCTTATACTCCTAGCTTGTGGTTTCGGCCCCAGCCCAAGTCGATGGATTTGCCAAAAAATCGACAGCCTCTATATCGTATGATAATGCGGCCTGTAAAAGAACCCGTGTGTGTCTGTTTGGCTTGGGTGTTCTCGGCAAAATTAAATTCCTTGTACGGTTTCGCATTGACAGAGCTCAGGTGCCTCCCTCTGGGAAGGAAACTGGCGTCAAATTTACTTGAAGCCAAATTTACTTATGGCGCCACACTAAAAAGAGGTACCAGTTTCCGGAGAATGTACTAGGTCTGCAATGGTAAAATACACATCCACAGTCCAATTAGAAATAAAAAAACTTTATGTAGTATTTGTATTTGTGAGTTTAACTTGTGTAACGTCTATATATGCAATATAAAATATATTATTTATACTACTTATTGTATAAATAACACTTCAAGTGTTTCTTGATATATTATAAAACTATTATATTTGTAAGTCTCGTGGCTGAGTGATAGCGTATCGCTCTTCTACGTCCCAGGTCCGGGATTCAAACTCTAGGCTGGGCAAGGTCAACTCAGCCTTTCATCCCATTAGTGGGTCGATAAATGAGAACAAAGCTTGCTTAGGAATAGAACACTGGGGGCTTCCCGTCAGACTTATCACCTGACAGGAACATCTACTCATGCACTTTAGTTCCCATGGTCATAAAAACTGAGCTGGATACAGAAGCCCTTGATCCTCATGGACTGTTTCGCTACTGAGTTTAGTTTAATTTAGTTTATTTGTAAGGAAGCCTCTTCGTGGATAAAATAATTTGTCTCGGCGTTTGTGTCCACGTTCTCAAAGGCTATTCTTACTTTTAAAATATGTGATAAATAGTTTATTATTGATTTTTCTTTCTTAAAGTATATCTCTCGGATACACTTGTTGGTATTAATTTGATATCGGTACGCTACGGCGTTTTGCGATAGCTAGTGAAATTCAACGAAATTAGGGCTAAACTCATAGCTGTCATATGATAAATGCAATCACTCGTTCCCGTTTGTATTCAAAACTGACATCAAACTACTTGTACTTGTTGTTCTACGAGGGTTGGAACTTTAATAGTGGCAACACTACTGTAAAAACGATACACAACAAAACCAAGGAATGCCGTGCATACCATACGTGAGCTACATACCTACCTTACCTCTCAGCAAAACGACTCATTCTTCCTAAGTCACGCGCATTCGGAGTGACTCGAAGAACTGATCCTTGTATTAGCTTGTGGTCTTAAGTAAGAGTTGTCAGGATGTTTTCAAAACAAGAGCAACGAAGTTGGATAAAAATTGGATGTGCCAGAGGTCGTACAGCACGACAATGTCATGTAAGCCTTCAAGAGGCTTTCGAGGAATCTGCATTGCCTTACAGAACTGTAGCAAAACGGGTAAAAGCCTGCAATGAAGGACGCCAAAATGTGACAGACATGCATCGGCCAGGTCGTTCTAGTGTCAGCGAAACAGAAGTGGATGCTGTTGCCGCACTAATGGACAGCGATCGACCCCCAGATCTAAGTCTTAGGGACTTAATTCCTAACATGATGAAACAACTTCATGGCATTCTCTTCAAAACTGTTCCAGAGATTCTTGAGGCAGTAGACCGGTCCATTCTAACTATCGACAGAACAGTCACTGCTACAGGTGTTCTGCGACTTCCTTGTCGTTGGAAAGGCTTATACACAATGCTGGCGACTATATTGAAGCTCTGTAAGACATGGGGACATGAATCCCTTTTGTGTTCAGTGTAAATAAATTGTTGCCACTATTAAAGTCCCAACCCTCGTACTTGTAAAATTTGGATGAACTTTCAGGTTTGAATTGTTAATTTTCAAATATTCAGATTCTTCACAAAAACTTTTTTTTAAATTTAAAAAAAGACGTATATTACAGGTGGATTTTTAAATCAAGTGCAGTTTTCTTAAATATGCGCGTTATTATTGTCTACAAATATGCACTTAAAAAAACTGCAAAAAGCAAAAAATGGCAACAGCAACGCCCTTTAACTGATTGGCTGGAAACATGTGTTTTGCAGCTATCATGTGACAGCGACGCCACATGAATTTAATTCATTGTTCAGGAAGCAAATATACGAGGGAAGGTCAAAAAGCAAAGGGTCTTTTGCAATTTCTCTTTCCAAGGTTTGGCAACAACGCTTGTATCTAGCGCTGAATGAGGGTTAGTCGGCGATACTTCTTTACAACGTATCACTCGTCTTCCCTCGTAGTCGTTGGGGTATAGTAAACTGCTAAACATGGCATCTCCTCTGTTGAACTGCACAATGGAAGAAAGGAAGGCAATTATTCGCTTTTTGTTTGAGGAAGGTGGAATACCTGCGCTGGATACTAGCCATCTCTTTCATCACTATACCCTCAACGACGATGACCCTCAGTGGGTGAAGTCGATGAACTGCCTGATGTTACGCCTGCACATAAAGATGTCCTTCCCTGTTTAAAGCACTCTTTCCTATCGTATATTTTGCTTCACAATAAACAGCTGTCACCAAACTGCGTTTAAATGCGACGCATGCGCAGGTTTCACATCTTCCGCAAACAAAAAGCAAATCACTGTCCTTAATGCAGATTGACAATGAGCTACCATGTTACACGTTCTGCACACTGACTAAGTGGGAAAACGAGTGACACGTTGTATAGAAGTGTCCGACTACCCCTCATTCTCTGCGCTTGATGCTAGAGCTGTTGCCAAACCTTGGTAAGAGAAATTGCAAAAGTTCCTTTACTTTTTGATAATAAATAATAAATATATACCTTTAAATAATAAATATATGCGAAAAAATTTATGTCTTTTATTTGTTTATTCCTAGTATTTCATAGTACATAAATACGTAGCATTCGGAGCACATGCTTAATACACTGTAAAGTTAAAATAACTTCTCCAAAGACACCTTAATTGTCACACAGATTTATTATTTCTCATTAAAGCCACTGTATAATACGTGAATACCGTTATCTGCATACTTATGCAGTATTGATATATTTTTATACTTAATAGTTTGGCACTTTCCATACATGTTTTCTTTAAAGGTATATAAAAATATTCATAATAGCTTTGATATATTTCATGTTTTTTTTTATTTCAGACCTTCTCGCTCCCTCAAATTTCTCATTCGTTTCAATAACCAACATAAGTATAACTTTAGAATGGGATACTCCGGAGTTTTCAGAAAAACCTATAATTGCTTATCAGGTTCGAAGATCTAAAACAGACGCTTTTGAAGCAGCAGATATCTATCATACCAGCACCACTAAGTATACCTTTGCAGGATTGATTCCGTATACACTATACTACTTTGAAGTCAGAGCCAGCACAGAAACTACCGTCGGACCATGGTCAGAAACTTTACCGCAACAAACAAAAGTGGGAGGTAAGAAACATGCTGACATATTTTTGAAATAATTTCATATTCTTTAAAAGAGCATGGTTTTTATTTCAACTGTGAAGCATAAGTTTTCATTTTTAATGAAGATACAGGTATAATACAAAATAATAGGAACCCTCATTTAAAAAAGGAGTCGTCCTTCGACCGTCCAATATACGGCCATCACGTGTAGCGACAGTGCGCCACCTAGTGACGGTGAAAGGGAGATGTGGCGTCGTGGACTCGGTAGCGTATGGACGCTAAGCTAATCATTAAAAATACTTTTTATTGTGATCTAAATAACTGTTTATTTGAGTTACAACATTCAGAAGATCACTGGGAAGAGAAAATGTCAGTTTCAGGTGCTAGTCCTATTTTTCCATTCGGTTGCATCGGTATCCACTCCTCGTTTCTTCTCTGGGCATCAGGTCTTCAGGATACGAAGAAAGAAAAGTAAATAGCCGAAATTTATCTACCGCGGGCACTCGCCTCGCACTTTCTTCTTAGACCGCAGGATTCCGTCTCGGAGGTCAATGCCTTCTTTCGCCGGGTCGACTCTTTTAAACTCCAGGGGCGGGTCCACTCCACCCCCTCATCAACCCCCATTGACAGGCCTCAAGGTTTTGCATCCTGCACTTCGGTCTCGCTAGCCCACCATTGGTGCAAAGGGAACAATGGCTCGGGTCCCTCTCAAAGGTTTCCGACGACCAGGACTTGGCCGACATCTGGTTCTCGAACCACCTCGCCGCCTTTTCCTCTTTTGATGTTACCCGCCAACGTCTGCCGAAGCGCCAGCCTTTTAAGACGGACAATCACTGCCTATGGAAGAAAAATAATACAGTGATGCCCAGCCCATAGTGTTACCAGTTATACCGGCACCGACAGTCCAGATGTTCGACAAAGGACAATAACGCCAAAGCCACGTGCTCTCCAGCTGCAGTATGCGTCATGTATAGGGGCGATTTTCTCCTTTGTGACTACGTCACAGAGGGTATTAGTTAAGCATTTGACAGTGGGAGAGTTGCATGAAAATATTCTGTTTTTAGGAAATCGACCTCTCCGACGTAAAAAGAGGCACGATAGTTGGAGCTCGCCTTGCTGGAGCGTCCGTGTCCAGAACGGTCAACCTTGTCAGTGTTTCAAGATCCACTGTGTCAAGGGCTATGGCAGTCTAAACCAGAGGTTGGCAACCTATGGCACGCTGTACAATTCTCAGTGGCACTCAACACTACTCTACAAATATGTCGATTTTTGAGTGGATGGAAGTTGATCAATTTGTAATAGACCTTATATGACCAACATCACCAGAATTATGGACGATTATGGATTACGAACAAACCTGAAAGATAGTTCTAATGATAAATTTCAGCTATTTTTAAATTATTGAATGCCATTGCTGGAGAGATTTATTTCTGTGAAGAGAAAATTTGTATGGACTCTTCTTTCCGCTTTTGGTTCTACACATCCAAGTAAAAATATCTTTCCTCAGGTGAAAAATATTTCGAGTCCGCATAGACATTGCTTAACAACTGAATGTTCAGACCGTATCAAATTGAAAATCACCCTTTATACCCATGATTTTGCGATATGAAAGTGTATGTAGATCAATGCAAACACTGGGTCGCATTAAAAGTTTTATTTATATTTTAATTTAACTGTAATCAAGGGAATACTTATATTTTAAAGTCTATTTCTTATTTTAATAAGTATGTTTATAAAAATACATAATAAATGTACAATTTCATTATTTTTTTGTTAAAGAAATATACGAGGCTATATTTTATGCTGCTTATTTTTATGTTAACCCTTTCTGTCGTGGTAAGTATACTTACAATCAATTGCATTATTTTTTAAATGTCCATAGAAAGCTATTTTATTATATTTCATTTATGCTGTCATCCATTAATAATTTAGGAAATTAGAAAAATTAGACACTCCTACACACTTTGTTACCAACCCCCTCCCCCACATATTAACATGATTAAAAACTGTATCATTAATCGGGCAATTTCATGAAAAATAATATTGTAATTTGTCATCTATGAATAAAAAAGAGCTTTTTATAACATACAATTCTTTTTTTCCAGTTTGCAGCATTTAGAAAATATCTTTTATAAATATAAAACAAAAAAGAAATAAAAAGCATTAATTTCCTACTTTTTAATAGCCCTTAATGGACAGTTGTAATTATATTTACTACGAAAAGGGTGGTGTTAAAAATCAAATTAATTTTATCTAATAAGCTAAGTGAGTTTCTCTTCTTAAAACAATCTCGATTCCACAAATGTTTTAATATACCTTTACTGGAAATGAATGACCCGTTAAAGGGTTAATATATCTTTAAATGATGCAAAATTAATAGAAAATACAACTGTAAATCTAAATTATTGACCTCCATTCTCTAACTCGGCATGCATTATCACGGGAATCGAATGACTTCAAAAATATCCTACTGTGTAGCACGCTGAATCCTATTGGTAGGTTGGTTTGCCATACCAAAGCTAAAAGGTTGCTGACCCGTGGTCCACACAAATTTGGGCAAGGTATCTTCTTCGAAGCACAAAGGTGGGCGAAAGTCGCAGTGGAAGTACCATGATAGACGGGTGTTGAAGATGATAGTCACCGGAAAACGCAAGACAACGTCCGAGATGAATATCCACCTTCAGAACCCTGTATCCATGACAACCATTCAACAAGAGTTGCATGCTGAAAACATTCATGGCAAAGTAAGCTAGTCCAAAACCGTTAGTTTTGGCACGGAATATATGAAGAGACTTCAGGGTGCCGAGACCACCTAAATTGGACATAAATTCGGTTCGTTTGTTTTGGAGTTTTGTTAATGTCGCCAATATAATTTTCTCTTATAACTTATGAAAATGCAATATTTCGTTCATCTTTATTTGTAATTCTTTGTTTTGTTTCGAATAAGCATATTTACAACTTTCCTGCCTCACACACACACACATTTCGCGTCCATTAAAACTGTATTTGTAGAATTTTTTTTCCTTTGTTACCACTTCATGCTTATTTTTGTGACAATAAGTAATTACATAAAATCTTCTTCGCAGTGCCTTTCGCTCCAGTGGGCGTTTCCGAAGAATATGTTACTAATTCAAGCATTTCAGTGAGGTGGAAAGAGCCACAGCCCTTTTGCGGTCCCATTATTTTATACACGATCCAATACAGTAAGAAATCTGATCCAAATTCTTTCAATGATACGATCGTTGAATCTGCTAACTACACAATTGAAAACCTGCTCCCGTATACCGAGTATTCTATACAAGTTAGAGCCAAAACAGAAGCTGGTTTTGGACCATGGTCGGCTGCCCTAATAGCGTTGACTGACGTTGGAAGTAAGTATAAAGGCTTTATTAAATAATTTTAGGAAGTTATAGGTTTTCGAGATTTTCTTCTGGACGCTGTACCTTTTCATGCAATTCAAACATGAATGTAACTGAACTTTTACTAAAATGGTTATTAACAGAATAAAGGACATTTCAGCCACTAAAATAAATTTTCAAAAATTAATAAAGAGAAAAAGGATCATTAACGTGATTCATTTAGATATCGAAAAATAAATAAATAATATTATGTCAATTTCCTTAGTTGCAATAATATTTAAAACCGTTTGATCTTTCGTATTGTAGTTTTTCAATTGATTGATGGTTGATTCAATCAACCAATGTGTTCATTGTTCGACTGTATTTTATTATTTTAGATAGAAAAAATAAACAATATTTAAAATAAGCGAATAGAAATGTTGCTGTTGTTCTACCAAAGCTCTTATTTTCACTTAAATCAGAGCCTAGTAGATAATATGCAGATTAACAAGTGTTATTAGGTACTGTGTAGATTATCTAGGAAATTCTCAGATTATCTAGGTAATTCACAGCTTACCAAGATAATTTGAGAAATGAAAAAAATTTTCGCATTTCAACGAATTCCCCTATTTAATGTGGGTTGCGGTGGCCGAGTGGTCTAAGCATCGGATCTTGGCTAGCGTGTCATGAGTTCGATCCTAGTACCACTAAAGACCCGCCGCTTTCAGAATTTTGCTTAGTATGTAATGTTTTTTTTTTTTTGTTACTCTGGACCACAGATGTTAGAACTAAAAATCAACGACATGAATCTAATATTTATTCACAAAAATAAAAGCACAAAAAAATAAGATGGATCAAAAAAGGCGGAGGTGAGACCAGTTAGTCTATAATATTACGCTTCAACTGATTTACGATAACCTACAGCTCATCAACTCACTCGCCTACAGCATCCAGTAGCCGTGGTCAGTATCGTATGGCTAGCGTGTCATGAGTTCGACCCAGTACCATGAAGACCCACCGTGTAAGGAGCGATGCACGTTAAATCTGTCGAGAGCTCAAACGCCAGCTCAGGTGTAGTCCACGTCACTTGACCATGGTTCAAAATTACGTGGACCGTCGCCAAAAGCCCTCGTGTTGCTAATCAGTGCGACGTTAATATTCTCTCACTCACCCTATTTAATGTGCAAATTATCTAGCTCAGGGGTGGGAGGACTTTTCGAAAGTACGGGCTACTTCTAATGTTTTTAAGGTATTGCGGTCCATCCAGTGACGTAGGTGTGGCCATTCTGTATTAAAATTGTATGTTTCATTTTTTAACACTTTTTTCGGCATTGTACCGCTTTATTAAAATATGACTGAATACTATTTTTACTACAAAAACTCAAGTAATTCAATATTGTAAAGTTGAATGCTTGAACAACTATGAGCGACTGCTAGACTGTGGAAGTATTCAATGCAGCGAGCAGAGAAGATACGTGAATCGATGAATCTGAAACCGACGTATGTACTTAATTTGTTCGCTACCGAGTCTGCGAAACATGACGTCAACACAAGAACCGAATCTCGTGAAAGCGCGGGGAGAGCTGATCATCAACATATATTTTCCCCTTTAGTCGGGGAGTTGAGTATTTTTTCCCTTGCTGTAGCAGTGAACATATTAAGGGTCATCGTTTGCTTCCAATGAAGGTACATGTGTAGTCTACATATTTATCAAATCATTTGCTTAGGTAAACAGTCTCATCGATTGTGGAAAGCCGATTCTAAATTCTAGTTGGCATCAGTGTTCCACAAAAAGGTTTATTTTTAGTAATCATGTCTTAGGTCTTAGTAAAAGCGGTCACCCCAAAATGTCTTGGCGGTCCACCGGTCGATCGCGATCGACTTAATGTTTATCCCGGATCTAGCTGATCTACAGATTTATTAATTTCTGTACATTATCAGTAACATATTCATTTTCAACAGTTCCAAGCGTCCCAACAGACTTGGTGGCAATAAATACTACAGCAAGAAGTATTCTGTTAACTTGGAATGCACCCGATCCTGCTAACGGTCCTTCACTGGAGTACTTAATGTCTTGGGGAGTGAGAGGCTCTTCTATATCTCAAGTTCTTGTTCTTGGCACTGAATTTCTGGCCGATACTCTAGTTCCTCACACAGAATATTCATTTCAAGTAGCTGCCAAAACAAGTGCAGGTTTGGGACCCAAGTCGAAACGCTTATATGTTTGGACTAAAATTGATGGTAAGTTTTTCAAATTATGTTGCATGATAAGTTCATAAAAATATGTATAATAAACTGCGATTTTAATTAAATTGGCCTTTTTTGTGAAATATAATGGGCAAAAATAGTTTCTAATGATTTCCGTTTTATACTCCATTTTGAATAATCGAGTAATGATTGAGGTAAGCTTAAGTATCAGTCTTTGTGACTAATATCAGGAAGTATTAGACTTTTTATTACCAAATAAAATTATAATTGTTAAACAAGTCCCCAAAATCACCACGTTTTCTATTAATACTAAAAAATTATAGTAATGTCCATTTTGCCAGAAAATTATAAAACGATTTTCTCGTAATAATAAAAGTTCAATAAATGTGTGTGTGATAACAACTATTTTACTTATATTTGGAATAATTGCTTGGATCATTAAAAATATGGAATGGTTTATTTTTCTGATCAGAAAATTTTTGCACAGAGAGATTATTTGACAAACAAAAATATTCCAAAGAATGAAATAACTTTCTTTAACCAATGATATTAAAAAGTTTTAAGAAACATGCTTAGTTTGATTCTATAATTCCGATTATTTATCAATTTATGTTATTTCATAAAATAAAAAAAATATCGAACCATAATTTCAAAAAACGGTACGAACGTATTATATAGTAGATCAATTTTGCCTAATCAAGAAACATCGCCAAATTAAAAGATGCCACCAAATGCTGTTGAACAAGATTACCATGTCTGCTTATGAATGGGAACATTTTCCGTTAATGGTTGCTTATCGCGGCATTTGGCAACGTCGTTTTTATTTCACGAATTGGTTGACGGTATAATACAGAAGTACCCCAAAAAATCTAATTTGTGTACAGAATTAAATTTTAACCCATGAAAATCACTAAATGAATATTAATGTGCGTTGTTTTTAATTTTTAAGCAAAACATTATTTTGCATTGTTACATGAAATAATTAGCGATTTCTTTTAGTATTTGAAAAATTATATTAAAGATGTTGTCTTATTATTATCATTTTTTAAAAATTTTATTTTAGTACCTTCTGAACCACTGAATTTGACAGCAGTGGAAGTGACGAATACGAGTATAACAATTGAATGGGCGAGTCCAGAATATCACAATGGGCCTATTTTAGCTTACATTGTACAATATTATGAGTTCTCCAATGAAACTACTAATGACACAAATGATTCAATCACCAAAGAAACTAAAGAAAATACTACAACATTGGAATCTTTAAAACCTAACACCCTCTACGTCATTCGAGTCTGTGCTCGAACTGAAGCCGGAACAGGACCTTATTCAGATGATTTGGAAGTACAAACGAATGTAGGAGGTAAGGAAAAAGATTCCCAGATTAGTTTTTATATTTAGTATGTGAATTATTTAGTCTAAAATAATTAGGTCACTGAGAATTGCACCACGTGCCATAAGTTGCCGACCCCTAAAATAGATAGTATTCACATAAGAGTAAGCGTGGGGAAAGATGAACGTGCTACATTCTACACTATTTCATCGAAAACTAGAATTTTTTTTCTCATTTGAATGGTAGTGATGGATTATAGTGGTCAGTGAAGTGATGTGGCACGGTTCGAATAGAAGCATGATTTTGTGTTTTTTTTTTTTTTTTTTTTTTTTTTTTTTTTTTTTATTTTACGTTGAAAGGAATATTTTGGCTTACAGTATGATAAAATTCTGAAAATTCTTCTAATATTTCTTTTTTATTATTAATTATAGTGATAATTTACTAAAACTACTAAATTTACTTTTAAACTACTGTTTGTAGTTTAAATAACCCTAATTAATATTTATAGTAAATTATAAAACATATACATTTTGATTTATTAAAGTGTTAAGTAGCAAATGCAAGTTATGATAATAGCAATTAAATAACAGCAATTGGGTGAAGATGGGATGATTCGATTTATTGCTATGATGTCACTTATTTTCTCACCGTTGCTTATTTTCATTTAATATATTGATTGATGAAGATGATGTTTATTGACTAAATAAGGACTTAAACTTTTCAATTATATTTTAATTACGAGTCAGTTTCTTAAATCATTCGATTTTCGTGTAGGAGGAGTATTTCAATTAATACTGATTAAAATTTTCAAAAATTAGAAACAAAAAAGTTGAGTATTTACTGCATATAACTGTTCAGTGAGCAAAAGACATAACTAATTTGCGAAGTAGTAAAAGCAAAAAATAGATGAATACTAGTCAAAATGTTATGAGCAATTTCCTTAATAAACTATATCGGGAATTTTAAAAGTCGCCAAAGGGGTCGTTAGAGAGAATTTAAAGGAAATCTCAGGAAATGTTCTAGAAACTGGTGGTATTTGAAACCTAAAATCGAAAACATGTTTGAAGGTCAATCGATCGCATGGGAATCAACGAAGTTTCTACGATTCATTTCAGAACTTTCAGCTTGTTCCGTTTGATGCTATAAAAAGGTTAGCAAAAACTTAATATTTGAATAGATGTTTTGTCAGACTATATTTTATTCCATCAAATTACAAAAAATAAACAAATAAAACATTCTCCAGATTTTAGTGCAATAACATGAGATTGTGGTGGTGGTATCTATACAATAAGCCAGTAACAGCCTCCGAACTGAAATGATCATTTTGGTCCAGCGGTATGTTATGTTCTTACGGAACCGAAGGTCGCGAGATCTATCCCTCTCATTGGTGATCTTAAAGCTGAACAACAAAGAGAGAGAAAAAAACGTAACCTTCACGCAATTGTTGTGGCGCCATCCATCCGCCGCAAGAGCAACCAAAAGCCGTCAGGCACGCATGACGCAGCAAACAAGCCATCCAAGACACATGACTCAGCAAACAAGCCGTCAGACCTAAATGACGCAACTAGAACAACTCACACGCTTGCCATAGCAACTATATTGTTCTTTCGCCTATACACCCCCACACTGGTAGTGGAATGTGTGGTGGTGGTATTTTTATAAGCCAGTAACATCCTCCCGATTGAAGTGGCCATTTTGGTCCAGCAGTATGTTACGTTCCTATGGAACCTAATGTCGCGAGTTCTATCCCCCTCAAGGTATAAGTTCAAAACTCAACATCATGCAAGGCTTATTTGTAAGTCTTACTGCACACATGTAACAAATAGTAACTATTGTTAAGCAGTTGTGTTATACAAATAATTATTATTTTATTTTATAAGAAACTAATTAAATAAAAAGTAAAAATGATAATATTGAAATCAAGAAGAGTTTATTAAATGTTTTGAAGAGTCATAACAAAATAGTGACCTCAAAAGAGTTTCGAGGTTTTCTTTAAATTTAATTTATTTTCGGTAGTTTGTCTGGATGACTGTTTCAATATGAATTGAGATAATACATTAATTGTTTTATTCATAATTGAATGGTATACTTCAAAATCTTTAAGAATGGTTAAAAGAGAAAATTCAAATTTTCTACTCCAAATAACGCAATCTTAAACTATTACAATAATTCACTTTGCATATAATCTTATATACATAATGATTTGCTTTGTTATTGTATTCAATAACTATTTTTTCAGTTGTTAATATATAAATTACTTGTATTACGAAATGAGTTTAAGAATACTGATTCCCTTTTCAAATATAATCTTTGTAGACACTAATATTAAAAGTAGTTAATGATTCTTTTTTAAAATTTTATATTATTGAAATGGTGTTAAAATACATGCATTTAAAAAGCATAATTTTTAAAGAATTTTATAACTAGAGATTTTTTAAGTTATTTTTTATGTTTGTCCTCAATTTTGAATATTTTTCAGTTGTTTCAAGTTATTTATATTTCTTGTATTATTGGGAACGCGTAAGTTAACATGGAATGATAGATATGACTCTGCCCTGAATTTTACATTTTTTTTGTAGTTGTTTAACTGAAAACACACATGGTAATTCTAAAACCATTAAATTTTGCATTCTTAAAAAATATCTAGGATATTTAGATTTAAATTCACATTATAATTTTAACATTACATATATATAAATAATATTAATCATCTATCTAGAGCAAATTTAGCAATTTAGCAAGTGGAAAAAGAACACTTGCAAAAGCAAGAATAAAAATCTGAGAAAAACATGTTTACATTTTTTCAAGTCTTAAGTTTTGAGATTGGCAGCACAAAGAAAATTTCGTGTCTTTAAAACTACTTGGATATCAAATATATAATTCACTCTGCCAAGCTTCAGAATTGAATATATAACATGAAAAGTGTAAAAAGAGTATTTCTGAATGTATTTTATCATTTTCTGGTAATTTTTCTAGCTATATTCTCTCTCTCTCTCTTCCTCCTCCCTCTCTTTTGTATTTAATGACTATAATGGATTAAAATTTATAAAACATGAGATCTTGAACCTCAGGAAAGAAATTCAATAAAAAATCCTTTTAAAATCATAATAATAATTAGAAAAATAATACTATAACCTTAAACAAAGATGAAATGAAAGTTTTGTTTTAAGAATTAGACAACACTTTAATATTTCGTATTTCAGTTTTCACTTGTACTTAATTTTATCACTTCATTTTCAGTTTGAATTCGAAATAATCCTAAAATACTTCAAACTTACAAATGAAGTAGCATTACTTACACTTTTGATTTAATAATATAATAAGATATCCAAAATTCATAAGTAAAGATATTTATTTCCATCCAGACGCTTCAAGAACTTTATTTGAAATCTTTGAGGTTTTACATTATGTAATTTGAGTAAAAAGAGCTTCCGATATTTCTCTCTCTCTTTCATTATTTTTAACACTTACAACATAAAATACTTTAATAACTATCCGATTTTATGAAATCTGTACACTTTATAGAAATAAATTACTCCAATTAGCGTGACTGATACATAACTCCTAACTTTATGACTCCCTAAATCAATTTTTATCACCAGAAATTTTAGATTAAGTTGTTATTAAACTAATCTTTTGAATTTTCAATGGTATTATATTACTGATTCAATGTAAAAAATGATTTTTTAATAATTTAATACATTCTACATTAAAAAATAAGAAATAAATATGTTTCAAAAACCTGTTATTTTCTGCTGTTACTCTAAAGAATCAGCTATAAAATTTTCATTGCATTGTTATTCTTTCAACACGCGGTTTTAAATTTTTCCCTTAAACGACATTTCCATTTCCTGTGGATTGAATTACAAGTAATATTTTTGAAGTTTCTTACAAAAAAATTCTATGTAGGTTTCCTTAAATAATTAGAATAAAAATATATATTTCTTTTGGTAAAATTAGACATTTTATCTGACTTCTTTGTATTTTAGCATTCTATCATATTTTTCTAATTTTTAATCATTTGATAACTATTTCGTTTGTTCTTCTAAATTTTTAATTATTTTAATTAAGATTTGAAAGAGCATATATGTAAAAGAAACTACTTGTTTCTGCTTATTATCTTTATGTGGTTGCTTTGCAATATCATTAAACTATATACAAGTAAATCCTCTAGAGTTTCTACAATTCATATTTTTATGTACAGTAATACCCGGAACTTATACGTCATAGGTGGAACTGAGTGATAACCGCGTAAGGGTATAATTTCGCCTAAAAATACACATAAATTATTTTTAGTTGGGGCCGGAGACGAAAGAAAATAATAATTTAGGGAAAAAATGTTCAATAAATTCTTAGATAACAAAAATACACAATCGCAAATCAAAGTTATTTTGGTGTAAAAAGTTACATAAAATCTAACTAAGTAGTCTGTCGACTCAAAGATTTTTTTTTTCTCGCCCACAAAGTTTTCTCGTAGCATGTTTATAATTTTTTTTACTCATTGTTTGGTTGAAAAAATACACTCTTCGGTGGAGTCAGTATTTTCTAAAATTTTTAACTATTTTTCAACTAAACAGAGGCCTTTCAAATTACCAATCATCATTCGATCTTCTGATTGAACATAGTCTACAGACTCAAATTCTTCAATGTCTTGCTCTTGCTCATGCATTTCTGTGAGTTCATTCATGATCACCTCCTGATTGTAGGAATCCATCAGTTCTTGAACGTAACGTCATCACTTCCACTTTTGAATTTATGTGCCTGGCAAGATCAAAAATTTTTCGTTAATCAAATTAACAATTTCATCAGATTCTGGCAATGATTTCCCTGAATTTTAACGATGAAGGAGGAAAAGACGAATCAACGACATTTGAAAATCGAATTCGCGTAAGATGAGGTTTTATTACATATCCAATGGTTCAATTTATTGATTTCTTGCTAACATCACGTTTCAAAGCTACATTAGGGCTGCTGGTGTCAGACCTCATAATTTTGATCTAAGGTCAAGTGTAATGAATAAAACCTAGTTTGTGTGTGTGTGTGTATGTGTGTGTGTAACCAGTTTCCACACCCATCCCACTATAGGACTTTGAGCCTTGGCAAAATTAACGTGCATTATCCCCTTTACGCGGCAGATCTTTAATGCAGGTGTACTCAACCTTTTTTCTTCCAGGCCGCATACATATGTTAGCTTTTTCAAGCGGGCCGCATACATATGATGGCTATTTCGCGTGGGCCGCAACATAAGGAATAATGGAGGAGGGGGAAGAAATGCTTTAAGACCAAGGTAACATAGAAATTTTAAAATGTGTAAATTGATCAAAATATTTAAACTCCAATTTCCCATTTTTTAAAATTATTATTTTTTATATTTTTAATTTTTGTCACTGAAGTTTTCTAAATTGGAAGCATTTAAGAATCATTCTTTTACAATTTCTGCTTAAGTATGTAATCTGTGTATTCCTGCTTCCCTCTAATCCCCTTTGTCTACTCTCGGACCCGGCTAGATGTGTGGGGAGAACTGAATAATCAATCGACATGTGATTCACTCTAATTATTTTACTGTCACAAAATATCAAGCAAGCACAATAATAATCCAAATAAGATTGTTGATCAAAATTAAGGGCGCGGAGGTGAAACCAGTTAGTCTGGGGATAATATTACGGCCCCTCAACTGATTTCTACGATAACCTATACAGGCTCTATTTCAACTCAGCCTCGCATTACAAGCTATCTTCAGTGGCCGCGGTAGCCAAGTGGTCAAGGTATCGGATCATGGCTAGCGTGTCATGAGTTCGAGCCCCAGTACCATTGAAGACCCACTGTGTAGGGGAGCGATGCACGTTAAACCTATCGAAAGCTCAAACGTCCTCCCGTTGGTGTGGTGTGGTAGTTAGGAGAGGGGAGTGCCAGCTCAGGTGTCGTCCGCGTCACTTGACCATGGTTCAAAACAACGAGGTTCACCGCCAAAATCCCTAGTGTAGCTGAACAGTGCGACGTAAATATTCACTCACTCACAAACTATCTTCTAACTTCTATTTAAATAATGCTTACGATACCTGTACTCCTGTAAAGTCGAAGTCCTACTGTTGAACGCTTATGCTTGACTGGATCAAATCCGATCTCTCCTCACTGGGAAATCTTCAATATACACTTTTATAAACTTAGTTCCGCACTGCAATCACTCACGATCCTCCACTCACTAACTCTCAAAACTCGGGAATACAGAATTTATATAATAAACTTAATTTCCATAATCACCTTTTCTTACCTTCGGTGAAAGTTGGTTGAGAAAAATATTTCCCTAAAAGTATCCCCCGAGGAGTTAAGTGGAAGGAACCATATAGTTTCTTCACAAGTAAACCGTTTCATATAATTACCAATGTTATAGCAAATATAATAGGGTGTCTTTGTTATCGCTGTGACATTACCACTTACAAAACACTTCTTTGCTGTTGTAAAGATTATTCAAGAAAGCCTATTTATCATCCCTTGAAAGAGATCTTCGAGGAAAAGTGTCATTGAACGATTCCTGGTATTTTTTAAATAAACTTTCGTGACAAATCAAACAATTCCCTCCATGCTTGTTTTTCTCTATAAAATAGTGAACTTCCCAATCGTCTTAAAACAATCTATTTTCTTCGAATATTTTTCGCTTGCAAGATCTGAAAAATAGTTAAAAATTAATTCCACTCATAAAGGGGTCGCTATTCCACTTTTGTTTATTATCTCTAATTAGAAAAAAATATATATTAATTCGCACCAATACGACATCGACAGCAAAAAGCAAAATTGATATATTTTATTTTTTTACAAAGAATTTCCCACCAAATTTTCATGAATAAATGAATTTCTCATAGAAATGGGCCACTTAAAAAGGCCCGGTGGGCCGCAGGTTGAATATCGCTGCTTTAATGTGTGCTAAGACTGGGATACGGAAGTTTCTATCTTTCTCAATGGGATATCAACTTATGACAAAATATTATTCTCCAATTATATAACATTTAAGTATGCTATTTTGCAAAACTATAAATGCCATATTCTGCCGTTTAAGCCACCCGATATCTCATTACATTAATCTTTTTTTTATTTCAGCTAAATTCTGCGAACTACGTAATTCACGAAATAATATAGACTTTTAATTAAAACCCCTTGAGAATGCTTCTCTCTAAAGTTTACTTATCACTCTTCCAGTATAATCATTCAGAGCTCCAGTGGATAACTTTAACGAGTTGCTTTAATGGAGTCATTAGCTACTATTGGGTCATTAACGGTAATTTCACTTAATGCCCAATGACTGCTCCTAGTGAGTAATGGAAAACGTTCTCAAGATTCAGATGTTCTCAGTGGCTTTACTTCTAACCCTTGCTAATCATTTCCTTTCATTTCTTCATTAAGAATCAATAATTTGTACCTTCATCAGTTTTTGATAGAGAATTTGGAGGGTATTTCTTCTATTCATATTAAATAGAATTTTCTTTTATTTCCTTTTCGCAATCTCATTAATTCAATATAACTGTTTATGTCTGAAAATGTTCGAAGTTGGATAAGTTAGAAGTTATGTAGTAGAGATGTAACACTATTTAAAGAATTTTTCTGTCATATTTTACTTTTTCGGATGCCAATTACTTTTGAATATACGAAAAAGGATACTACAAGTTTGATTTATAATTTTCATTTTATTTTATTATTATTATTATTTGGGATTATTCGAATTTTCAGAATTTAATATTTTTGCTAGGTACTTAAGCTAATTTTACTCTTAATGAAACAAGCAGAAGTTATCTACCAATTATTTTAATTTATGAAACAGACATTCAAATATAAAGTTTAGTGAGTAAAAATATCCTGCAAAGGATAAACCAATTTTGAGAAAAGTATGGTTTTAACCATACAAAAGAAAGAATATTTGTTTATTAACATCTGGCCCGTAAAATTGTCTATATGTTTATTAGAAAAAAAATTTAAATCAAATATCTAAAGTATGAAGAAAATTTAGAAATAATTAAGTAAATTGTTAAATAATCAATTATATATACACCAGTTATCATAAATTAAGAAAAATCACAAAAATGATAACTTAAAAAGTCACTGCTTTCACTGCTTAAGGTATTAATGCTTAATATTAATGCTTTAGAAGTTCAACCTGTCTCAGGCCCTGGCAACTTTCATTCCTTCCCTTCGGGAAGGACACGACAACAACAACAACAACAAACTACATTTATACCCAGAATATCTGAAAAAATTTAATTAACATTGAAAAGCGATATATATTGTAACAAAAATTTCAGTTTTTGTTCGTATTTCTGCTAAAAAGGAATTGTGGCCGGAAAAATAGATTACGAGTTAAACGAAATTATACTCTTTCATTCACAGTAGTAAGTAGAACTGACCTTGTGCGGCGATGAATCGTCGAATTTGGCGAAAAAGTAGAATCTTATAATAATCCAGAAGATTCTTGGATGATTATTTCTCGAGAAAAATTTAGAAGTGCCTAGAAAATTCATCCTAGCCTATATAAAGTATCCTTACATATTTGATAATCTGAAGAATGTATTAAGTTATATAAAATGAGATAAAATAAAAATTAAATCTTAATGCAAAAAAAAAAAAAAATAGATTGTGTCTTCCAAAGTTTTTGAGATGGCTTCTCAAAATTTCTAGTCTTTAGAAATATATACATTTCATTTCTTTCTTTTACTCAGTCCCCGGTCCACCTAAAGAGGTTTCCACAGAAGTCAATGTGACCAGCATCATCTTAACCTGGCAGCAGCCAGATCATGTTCCAGGCATGTTATTGGATTATCTGCTGTCCTGGGGAGTTCAGGGCACGCCTGAATCTACTGTTACCATCAAGAATGAATTTCTTCATTATGATGCTGTAGGGCTGAGGCCCTACACTGCGTATTCCTTTAGATTAGCGGCAAGGACAGAGGCAGGAGCTGGTCCTGCAGTATCTGTATCGATACGGACAGAAATTACAAGTAATTATGTTTCATTAGTTCAATGCTGTTTGAATCTATATTCTATTAGTTTACTAGGGTAAAAAGGCAAAATCTGTAAATTTTTCTCTATTTAGGGATAGTTTAAATACAATAATTATTCACAAAACTGCTGATTTATATTTATAAGCTTATAGTTTTTTTAAAAAAGTTGAAACGATGAATGATTTTATCCTTGAACAGCAAATCTAGACACGTTTCTTTACATAAAAAAAATAATTTATGATTTTAACACTATATTTAAATTTAAAAAATTGAAAACTAAAATATATTTATAAATTGTATGAGAAAAAGAATAATAATAAAACTTTTCAGTTAACTATATATTCAGGGAATGATTTTTTTAAAAAAAATTGTGCTAAATACTGAACATCAAACATTGACATAAATCAAAAAGTAATTGGTGTCTGTTATAAATTATAAACATTACATGCGACATAATTTTAAATAATGAAAAAAATCTCGTTGGATAGAAAAACGAACCCTTTCGAATTTTAACCTCCAATCTTTCAATAATGCTGTTTGAAACTTTCCTACTGATAGATAAAATACTTTTACATAACAAATATAAGAGTTAAAGTTTACGAATTACTTTGAGTTGAAAATAATGAAACATAAAATTATCAATATGCACAACTGTGGAGAAAACTAGGGGATTCTACACTCCATTGACAAGTTGTAATACCGGAATCATGCAACGTTCAAGTTCATTCAATGCAATTAAATGTGGTTGGGGCAACTTGTGTCGCAGAGTATTTGTAATCCCTACGAAAGGAAGCTTTGGGCGCATCTTTTCTATCCGATGCGGAAATTCAAACAATTAAAGACGAGTTAATTAAATATTTCGTTTTAAGTACTGCCAACACACGCACACAAAGGGAATTCAGTTTAAGTATTTAAACCGGGGTGGCTAACCTTTTTGGGAAAACTGCCACTATCTGATAAAAAAATTATGCGAGTTACTTCAAATTTTTCTAACAAACAAAAGAATATGTAAAGAGGGGGAAATGTTGCTTATAGGCTTATGGAATTTTTACGCAAACAGCGCATATATTTTTTTCAAGTCTAAGTAGTGGAAATTTAAAAAGTAATATAATAAATAAGACGAAAATATACGAGCTTAAATTTCATTGTTCAAAATATATATTTTCAGTTTTAATCAGTTAGGTTAAAAAAAAAAAAAAACTGAGTAACCAGAAAAATTTAATTCTAAATAATTATTAAACAGTCAGTACTTTTTTAATGTGCTTTTTCAATTTGTAGATTTTTTACTGCGTCGTCTACATTAGGATTAGTTCTCGAAGATGCTAACAAATTCGGGTTGCTTTAAATGTGTATCAGTTTCTCTTTTTTTCTTCAAAATCGAGACAAAAACCCAAAAGTGTGTTTACAAAAGAAGATATATGATCAATCACGATTAAAAAATAACAATTTTCCTTGTAATCTTAAATTTAAATTATTTAAATGTCTTATAGTATCGTAAGAAAAGCTAAATCTCAAAACCTATCTTCATTCTTGAAAAGCAAGTTCTCACTGGGCAGTTCATTGTTTTAATCCAGATATTTAAAACAAGCTCCCTTAAATTCCAGAATCTCACGAATGCACTTCCATTGAAAAACCGACGCACGCAACAATGAAAAAGTGTTGTCTACGTTATAATTTTCTATTGTAATTTAATAAAGTGTGTTTAAAATACATTTTGATGTTTTGTTTTGTCTGAGACAACCACCTTTTAATGGAAATAAATTATTATTTATTATTATCTTTTAAACTTTTCAATAAGTCTTCGCGTTCCACTCTTACAAATCAGCCAAGCCACAATGTGCACGCGTACCGCGGGTTAGCCACAACTGACTTAAACTGTTTCACATGGTAAAAAGTCAAAGTAATTTTTGCTAAAGTTAAACCAGCATTTTAGAGCTTTTTGACATTACATAGGTGTAATAACTCCATAGTTTGAAGAGGAAGATTATGCATGCGCCTATAGAGAGCGCTGGGAACTGGGAATACATGCGGTATCGTCAGATTCCGCCAGATGCTTGTGTGCTAGCGTTAGAGCACGTCAAAAGGCATCATTTGCATCATAGATGCCAGGAAACGATACGATTGTCAATGTTACCACGTACTGTATCTCGTTGCAGGAACTGAGAAAGAATATCAAGAACCGCAGACGTGTCATGCTGTCCAGCGGGATCATCACGCTTGATGATTCTCGTCGTCGTGTGGTTGTGGCATGCCAAACATTTTTACGGCAATTCTGCTTTGAGATTCTCATACATTTCCTTTACAGCCCAGATCTATCCCCGTGAATACCGCATCTTCAATTTACTTCAGGGATCTATATAGGGATGGTAATGTCCCGGCGATAATGAGATCCAAACTGCTGTTGAAAATTGGTTCCACAACCAACACCGGAGCTTCTTAACCCAGGGTATTTATCATGTCGTGGACCGCTGAAAAACCTGTTTCAACCTACAAGATGACTTTGTCTAGCCCATCTGTTATTACTATATTACTTCTTTCCTTTGTATTCTAATTTATATTAATAGCCTTAAACCATTTATCGAACCTACTGTAGTACCACTTCCATTTGGGCGACTTTAATAGAACTGGTTCACTGCTGGTAATAGAAAAAAAATTGTTTGAAATTCAAATAAAATCTAAATAATAAAAAATCTTGTCACTTTCTTCTAATGTAATATGGTTTCTTAGTTGGTGTGTCATTTGAAAAGTCAAATGGATGTATTCGTGGAAAGCACAGCTTTTGCTAGTTCCACAATCTTTTCACTACACAGGTCTTCCTGGAAAGGAAATTCCCCTAAGCTTTGCAGGGTTGCAAGTATTGCTGGACAAGTGAAGATGTGTTCTGGAGAAATCTTCGTTTCGAGACAGTTTCTACATGATCTAGAACCATCTTCATTAATTTTTATTCCTCTAAAATGTCGGGCTCTCAGTCTAGTAATGGTCTTCGTAATTTCTCAGTTTTCATCAATCTCACACATCTAATAATCTATTTTAATAGATTTTTCTTTGAGTCTAAAGTAATATCCAAGTGATTATATGCATATATTATTAATCCATATTAGCTCCCAGCATTACGAGAGAACTTAGGGCAGTTGACGGAACAGACACCAGCATCTTTTTGGAATGGCTTGCTCCAGAACATCCAAATGGTCCCCTGGTGAGTTACACTGTGAAATGGTATGATGCATCGAATTCTTCGGACACGGTAGGCTTACAAGAAACAAATTCCACCTCATTCCGTATTGAAAATCTAGAACCATCTACCAACTATTCGGTGCAAGTTGTTGCAAAGACCTCTGCTGGAGAAGGACCATGGTCCAATGTTATAATAGCATCGACGAGGGAAAAAGGTAATTTATGCTTATTTATTTTGAATTCATTTACACAAAAATGACGGGACAAAAATTTCGTAATATGTAATATTTGTTTTAATTACCGAGTATATTTGATAATAAATATTACCAGGATATAAGATTTCTGCTTAACTGGTTAAAACTGTAGCATAAAAAAAAGATCAATTTGAAAATATTCGAATATAAAAGCATTGTCTCACAAATATTTATCTTACAGGATCTCAAAATAATGATACTTTGATTCTGGCTATAGTTTTGGGAACTGCTATACCATTGGTACTTATTCTTTTAATAATAGGAATAATTTTTGCCAGGCGAAAAGGCGCTTGTAAATTAAGGTAAGTTTTAATAAGTTTTTTATTGGAATGTAAAGTAACTTATTTGACTAAATAAATGAAATATTTTATTTATTGGTACATTTATTATGAAGCTGCATTATAAAGAAAGTAGCATTTGTTTTACATAATTTAATAAGAATAACTCTGAGCGTTTGAGAAATGTTAAGCACTGAGGAAAAAAGTTTTATACAAAGACTATCCTAAGACTTTACATAATCTCTCAATTACACTTAAATCGAGATTTTTGAGACAACTTCTAGATTTTCTAGTTTTAATTCGAAATGTTACTCTTATTATACTCAAAGGCTATTGGAGGTAAATCTTGTCATTTTGAATCGTGATTATATGACGAGGGTAAACCTATGAAGCATATGAAAATAGGAAATATTTCTATAAGAAATATTATTTAAGCTTTACGTTGCGCTTGCTGTTTTCTAAAGTAGTAGCTTTAATTACTAGCAATAAGTTGATTTATAAAGTTAAATGTATCCTTATTACACCGTAGTATTTTTAAATAAATAGAATAATAAATTATATTTTTTTAAAATAAAAAACATATATTTTTTTTATTTTTTTAAAAAATTTCAACATTTTTCAAATTTTTTAAAATACAAAAGATATATTATTCTTAAATTACTAGGGCTTAAAAAGTTGGATACATTTCATAATTCTATAAAGTTTTATACATCAAAGGCTACTATTTTCGAAAATAGCGTGCGCAACGCAAAAATTACTTACTATTTATTACAAAATTATTTCTTACTTTCATATACTTACAATTTTTAAAATTATGATTATATTTCAAATATTTTGTAGTTTTTTGAAACCATAATCCTTTGTAAATAATGTGTAAAAGACTTGAATAATTTAATTTAAATTTAAAAGAAGTATACCTGTTTGAGAAAATTGTATATATTTTCACCCCTCGAGACAAAATTAACACCCCTGAGACCCCTTAATGAATTTTTCCCCACACGCAGACTGAAGGGGAGAGTAAATGCTGATGATCAGATGCCAATCCCGATAGCACGGGATTGGCTATTGAGACATCATTCCACACCCGCGCTTCCATGGGATCGAGTTCTCGTATTGATGTCATGTCCCACGATGACGTGATCTCCATTTAATTCGTCCACGCTCCACGGTCTAGTAGTAATCTGACATATTTTAAAATAGGTGTACAATGTCGATAACAAGTGTTAAGAAAAAATAATTTAATACAGAATGTGACTACACCTACGACACTTGGTTGACCGCAACACCTTAAAAATTTTAGAAGCTGCCCGTACCCTTGAAAAGTCCGCCCACCCCTGATATAGCATGTAGTAATCTTTTATTCTACGCGACAAGATTTATAGAGGGAGAAGGGTCAAGGTTCGAACTTGCTGCTTGAAATGAGCATCATCCAGCCAAGATTTTAACCACAAGGCTGCATTGCTTAGAAACGCGGAATCAAACAATTTGTAATGTACATTTTAAGGTATTCGACTACTTGCGACAACTTTTTTAAAAAAAAAAAATGGAGATACGGAGATTTTTTGTTGTTTTTAGATTTATTTAGTACATTTTAAGTGGAACAAATGTTAAAATTAAGATGAGAGAAAGAAATTATATTCTTACTAAAATGGGTAAAAATTGACAAAAAATTAAATAAATGGGGCCCATTCCATACAAACAATTTATGAACAAATTCTCAATTTTTCAATTTTGATGTGTTAATTTGCCATTCATTCTTGAAATGACACTCAGGGTAAGAGATATTTTAATTTTTACGAAAACTATAGAGCACTTTATCTTATTTATTATAGGAAATTGCTTAAAAAAACAGTTAATATATTCACATAAGGAACTGTTTGTTATAAAAAAGGGATTGATAAATCTGAAGGGTAAAACACTACTATGAAACAGAATATATACAACATATCTCAGTTAATTATTTTCAAAACTTTTTGAGCATTCGCTGTCCCCGTTTGAGTATTTTAAAAAAACAGATTTCGAGTAAAATGCATTTTAAAGTTTGGCCTCTTGTTTAAAATTATACCTGCTTATACTAAAACTCTTGTCGTTCTTGTCCTAGTGAATGGAAAGTGAAAATTTGGCATTTTTATAAAGCTAATAAGATGGCCTATAAAATAGGATCATAAAAAAATAGTTAATGTTTGAATAAATTTACGATTCTCTCTCTCTATATATATAGGGTAGTAGAATACCTTAAGGAGATAATATTTTAATGAAGCAATATATTTTATTTCCCTTAATATAAATAAATATTAAAGAACATATTAACACAATATTCATTACATTTAACATATAATAAAATATTTTATCAAATAATACTATTCTAAGCAAAAATCCTTTCCGCCAGGATATACGGAAAGCTGCAATTTTAAAACTTAATTAGGATAGGAAAGTGCATCAAGCAAAACAGAAAATTTTCAAGACAAATCTCTCAATAAAACTCTTTTTCACCTTTTTATTCTAATAAAATAATAAAGAAATTTTAAAGAAAATGTAAAGCAAAACATATTCAGTCATGCTATGAAGAAGAGATAAAACTTCAATCTTCATAGAGAAGTTCTTTTCATTCTAAATTGATGAAAACGGACATTAATTTTCTTTTTAAAATTTATGCTTCTTATTTTCATTATAAGTAAATTTATTTTCATTATAAATATATTTATTTATTATTTAACTAGAAAAATCATTTGAAGCTTGTTAATAGTATTAATAATAGTTTATTTATAATTTTTGGTTAAATTTACCATTAAAATAAAATTTAATATATTAATAATGATTTGTTCTAATATTCACCTTTTATATAAAGCTTAAGCCTAACTTTTTTTTCTTCAAGTTATATGTGATACCTTTGAACTCTTGTTAACTGCCGTGAAAAAAAACATTTTTTTATGCCCGATATTCTTTTTTATTCTCTATGAATTAATAAGAAAGAAATTTCATGAACACATTATCATAAAATGCATTAACACAATATCTTATAACAAAAATAAAAATCTTACTAAGAATCGAAATTATTATTACCTTTTTATTTTACTCATTTCTTTTCGAATTAAAATGGCTTTCTCCGGTGAATATGAGCGAAATATGAAAGAGTTTATTGAATGCCTTCATTTCCTTACTTGAAAATCGATTACATGCTTCTGATCATTTTTAGATGCTCTTTTGAAAGTCTTAATCGTATATACGTACTTCTTACTGAGAAGTTTTATATGTGTATTATCATCATTTCTTATGTAATGGCAATTATATTATTCTAAATCAGTATAATTGATCTTACATGAGAGATAGGTGATATTGTTCTAAATAAATATAACTTTCTGTGATATATACTTATAAGGAATATATTTCTTGGTGAAGCTTTTCCATTGACATACTGTGAAAAAGAGGGGGGGGGATCAAAGTTAGTTTGATTTTCTATCTCTTGTGTTTTTTATTTATTAAGAGGGTATTCGAGTTTAGAGGCATGGATTTTAGGTATTTTAACAGGTGTAAATAAAAAAACCCAAAAATATCTTTATTAGCCATTTTTCAACCAGAGATTTATTAATGTTTGAAGAATACAGAGAAAAAATCGAGTGAAAAAATTAAAAATTTCAAAGTTTCAGGCTGATGAAGTGGAGGTTCTCAAAAAAATGGCGTGCCCTGCCTATCTTATTTGTAACCCTCCTAGTAATGTGGAAATAAAAATTAATTCCTTATCCAAAAAAAATGCTACTATGGTCCAAACTCTGAAAAAGTCAAAAAAGTCTTTTTCGGCAAATAGTGACTGTCCTAAATAAAAAAGTTATTTTTTAAAACAATTTTTTTGACTTTTCAAAAATTTTTTAAAGTAGTAAAAATTTAAATTTTTTGTATAGTTTTAATTATTACGATAAAATAATGTATAGAGAAAGCTCACATCAAATTTCAAGTAAATTGGTTCAGTAGAACTTAAAATATCATGATAAGAGTCTCGAAAAAAGAAGTTTCCTGTCAAGTTACACGCAGACTAAACCATACAATGGTACTTTATACTTACATTTTTTCAATCTGCGATTCCTGCTCCATACATCGGGCCTTCCTCTACTTCAAAAAACGCATTTTTGGAAGTTCTTTTTTCCAAACGAGCAGTTCTGGCCTCCTTCTGAGCGCTCAATCCGGATATTGTCAAGTTTAACGGTGAATGCATGAACTTCTGGGCCGATTTTTAAGAGTCAATATTTTTAAAATGGAAATAAAGCCTTCATTAAAAATGCAAACTGCTGAAAAAATTGCAATTCCAATTGTGTGTTCCGACCGAGCTGGTTTACATGCCGAGTCCTAAAATACCTATACCTCCGAAAATAATTATAATTTTTAAAAATCCACTAAAGTACATGTTTTTACATATTTAAGCTTTGAAAATATGAAGAAAAAAATCGATTTTTTCAAATTTCTAGACAAGAATACTCCCTTAAAGTTTTTTTTTACTTAACTCAAATATGTTATTCATTTGTTATTCTTAACAGATTGTAGATTTTGTAATTATTACTAAATTTTTCCAGCCAATTATTATTTGTATAAATTTCTGGAATATTGTTTTCCGAAGTAGTATGAAAAATTTTACAATTGCTTATCAGTAACAGCTTATTTAATTTCCTTTACAATACTAAAGGACTTTGAAAAATATATGTGAATTATTTTTTAAGGAAAGAACCCCCAAAACAATCTCAAGAAAGACAAATTCCTACTATTTCAAGTCCAAGTATTCAATTAGAAGCTATTCAAAGGAACCCAAGGTAAGTTATTAAATACCTCATCATTTACGCATGCCTTTCTTTTCATTATTCAAATGTATCCTATATGAAAGGCAATACATCGCTCGAACTGTAACGCTTTAGCAATATACAGCGCAATGCTTTTGTAAAAGGTGAAAGAAAATCAAAGTTTTAGCACATTTCACGAAACAAGTGCATTGGGTAACTGCAAATTAGATAATTAAAAATAAAATAATAAAAATATCAAAATATATGTCAGTTTTTCGTTACATTTCTTAAAATAATTCAAATTTAATTCGCGTGTAAAATCTACCATAAATAATCATTTTAATCATTAAACAATTTCAATAATGTAGAACATGAAAATTTAGGCTCAAAACATCTCAATTAGTTTTAAGCAAAATTATGTTTTTTGATTGTTATTGTACTAGATGCTGAAATTCACAAGAGCAAATTTTTGCGAAAACTTTTCACAATAAGCATTTTTCTCTTCCTTCTTAATGTTAGCATTCAAATTAATTGTATCATTTACTTTTTCTAATTAATAAACACTATACATACACTTTATTTGAATATTATTTGTATTAGCTCTTTTACAATGGATTAATTTTTAATAAATTCGGAATGCGTTTGAGATCAAATGCTAATAGAATACATAAGCAATTTAAAGCTTTTTTGAATTTTAATAGTTATAATAATTGCTGTTAAAAGCAATCAATATGTTATAAGTTCAAATGTTTATCGAATAGGAGTATTTAAAATATCTTACACTTAAATGCATAATTTAAACATTTTACAGTGTTTTGTGTTATCTTTCCATTTATTTTGAAAAACTAACAGCATCTGACTGAATAAAAAAGAATAAGGGTAAAAAAGATAAGGATGATTAACGATAATAATAACTAACAATACCAATATAATTAAAATTACAGCTCTCTGGATTTTATTTCAGAGCTAATTATTTTGCAACGCGCAATACATAATAATACACATTTTGTTCCTTCAAAAACTGGTTTCTTAAACAGTTTACATTTATGAATTCTCTAATTACATGAGCTATAATTAATTAATTACATCATCCTTTTTCAGGAATCTCACTGTTCGTAATTTTGAAGAGAGTATGAAAGCCATGACTCGTTATGGAACTCAAGGTTTCATGCAAGAATTTGAGGTACATCATTTATGCATACTTTTAAGATTTAACATTAGTTCATTATTGAATTTGTAGATTAGCAGTCTCTATTAATTCTATAGATAGTCCTTGGCACAATGAGAAATGAACATTAACCACACAATCAAACAGCGCAAATCATGTAGTTTGCAATGTTAAGCACTGAAATATGACAATTTTCAATAAGTGTTCTTTAAAATAGATTCAAAATGGAGCTTTAAATGAAATTGGAATACAATTCAATATGAATTTTGGACTTTTTTGCATTATCTTTAAATAGGACAATGAAAAATAGTTTACGTACATCTAGAAAGCATATTTAAATGAAAATATTAACAAATTTCAAAAGGTGAAATTCAACAGTCTATACTAGATGTTAAAAGATTGCGCTGCATTTCTTTTAACAATTTCTCAGATAAATTCACAAGTCATTTAAACAGATTAATCATTTTATTCCCGTTTATATGGACGAAAATTGCCGGCAAAATATCGGTATTGATCCTCTCTAAACCCGTTTTCATGACGAGCCGGTATTATACCGGTTTGATTTTTGTACCTGCTTTGGAGCAGGGTAAATGCGGAGAGAAGATAGCTCGTTTTCAAATTTTCCCATAATGCATTGCGACCGAGATTTGTTTATTCAAAGATGGCTGCTGTTGTTGATTGTGCATGTTAGTCCAATGAAGAAATAAAAACTTTAATTAACACACATATTTGGGGAAATCAGGAAATACAACAAAAATTTTATAGAAATGTCCGGGATTCAGAAGTGTTAAAAATTTTGAGACAAATTGAAAAAAAATTGAATATGCTCAGACAGTTCCACATTTGTAGCAAAAGAAAAGCTTTGAAACAGGACTTTTTCGGTGCTAATTTGATATAGGAGGGAGTGCTACGCGCCAAGTTGTTGTTTAGGTTCGCCAAGATGAGCGATAACATTACAATATGGTTATCTTGATATTTCTATCGTTTGGTGATGTGGTTGCCATGGGTATGACATTTATTATAATTAACTTTTATTGGTTTCTTTTTTCCCCTGCGGTAACCATTGTATAGTCACCTGTATCTATCAACCAATCACCAGATTCTCATGTAAATGGCCGGTAAAGAGCTGGCTTTTCACCTCAACCCCAATTCGTCGGCAATTTGTGGGTTTGCATGCAAGTGGGGCCTTTCTTACTTTGTAATTGGCCCTTTGATTATTATTGCACGACCTCATAGACTAACAACATCTATCTGTAGGCCTTATTTACATCTCTTAGAAACGTAATTGAGCATTACCTCTCTCCGTAACTTATGCGGACAATTTTCAACATCACATATAATGTTGCGATTGAAACGAAATTTTAAATCCACCATTTTCAGTTTCATGGTCTGGCGTGCCGCACCGCAGTAATTCTGGGGTAATTTCAGTGATAGTGAGAACACACGTTCCTAGTACTCTGATTTCTTCTGACATGCTAACGTGATATTTTCGTCTAATGGCTTCGGCATCAAACGCACACTTTAAAACAATATTAGAACCATTTGCAATGGACCTCGTAATTCATCGATGTTCAAGTGACGCAAACGGTCATTCCACTCTTTAAACTACCACAGCATGGCAACATATGGACTTTGAGCCTTGACACATTTTACATGTCTCTGCCCTTCTACATGTTGGAACTTCAGTTGCACCTGGGCTCAAACCCATGACACTTCCGATCACGTGTTCGTGACCATGACCATATATAATCTGAAAAACGTGGAAATTACGCTGTACATAACACAAGATAAGAAAAGGAATTGTTGACGTTATTATACTCTTCTCTGCTTGTAATTCTCTTATATTAGAACTTCATATTTTAGGAAAAATTTTAAACTATATTGAAATTGATCCTTTCAATCCTATTTTGATTCATACTTTTAAAATTCTCGTCAACATTTCTCATGCCACTTAAGAATCCAGAAATAATTTCTTTTGTTGATACGCACATTCATTCTGCCGAGTCATTTTCCGTTCTAAAAAGATTCACGTCCTTGAAATCCTGTACCGACTTCCTATTCTGCGATAAGATACCATTGCCTCCATTTAAATGTTCGATTCTCCGTATGTAAGATAATATTGATTTCAGATTTTTATCCTTTTATTGAAGTATTTGCAGAGATTTTTTATCGTCATTTTTGTTCCTTGATCTTTTTTATTTCCAGTTTTTTTCTCTTTGCACGTGCACTGTGTTTTTCTATTCCTAACATTTTGTATTCTTTTCTCGTTTCAAGGTGACAAATATTTATTTTCAGATGAATTACTTACGAGTTTGTTTTGTTTTTATCTTATCACAGCAAAACAACTAGTCATGAGTGCCCGACCTCGTATTTTAGAATCAAATTCAATTAATAAACTTCTTGAGAGACAAGTTTCAATCACCAAACCTCCTAATAAAGCTAAGTGAGAACTTTGGGGACCAGATTGATTTAATGAGCAACTACTATATCCTCTTATTCTTCAGAGTTCATTTGTAAAAGTTAACATATTTGAAAAATGCTCATTGGGGAATGTTATTAATTTTCTAGAAAAAACTGATAAGTCATGTAATTTTTTATTGAAATTAACCTGAAATTATTGACAACTCGATAACAGTTTTCAGGACTCATTTACAGTAAAAAAGAATGTGACTTTTCACGAAATATTCAACTTCTGAAGGTATTAATTAAAAATGCCCCTGAGAAAGTTGAATTGATCTTGTGGTGTATAATAACAGTGAATATTACGCTACTCGAGGGCGTTTGGTGACGGAACTCAGCTGGTATCTTCCTTGTTATAAATTAAATGTAAAATGAATACAGTAGAGCGTCAGTTATCCGAACGTTTATTATCCGGAGCGTCAAATATCCGGACAAAAGTCCGGATAAGTTTTCAAACAGTGCAATGCTTAATAGATGTTTCGCGTGAGGCCAAAAGTGATGGGAAAACCCAAGGTGAGGGATATTTGGGGAATTTCAGTTCTGTGATTTGTAAACATTTTCGCGGAATATTAGGTCAGTTTGTTTCCAATTGAGGGGTGTATACGTGCTCTTTTTTTGAGTTGTTAACTGATATAGCTTCTAATTCAAAACGGAAGCGCAACGTCTTGAACATAGAGATAAAACTTTAAATATTGAACTGTCTCGCGAAGGGAGAAACTGGAGCATCTCTGGCACACATAGTTTGATAATGTTGGAAAGTCAACAATTTCTGACATAAGAAAAGCCGAGAAACCATTTTAAACTGTTTTCTGTGTTAGAGACAGCTATGGAGTGGTACGAATAACCATCAGAGTGCTGTCCTGCTCAACTACTGCTGATCAAGTGAATAAGAGACCTTGTAGCAAAAAAACGAAGGTGTACAATGGTTCAGCGAAAAATAAGTGATTATTTTCAACAATAAATGTAAAATTGTGACATTTGCACCTATTTTGCTTTTTCTTCAAGCACGTTTCCCGCATAGGATGATTTTTAATATTTGTATATGTCTGGTTTCATATGCTGCATGAATCGCATTCGGTTTTCGGTTATCCAAACAATCGCGTATCCGAACGGTGTCCGGTCCCAAATGATTTGAATAAACGGCGTTCTACTGTAGATGGCGCTGTGCCAGTCATCAGAGTTTTGTTAGCTTGCAGTATCAGTAATATAATGTTCTTTGTGCTGCGTACTTGTCTTCTGTATCGTCTAAGAAAATAAAACAAAATGTCTAAGAACATGGATTGAATCATTGGAATTATATAAAAATATAACGGATGTATATAATCGCTATAGCTGACAAACGGAATTAAGGATTTGTAATACCCATCTCCTATTTTCAACACTACATAAACGAGAGGACGTTTGAGCCTCGACATATTTAGGTGTGTGTGTGTGTGGTGTGTATCAGCTCTCTCTCTGCACAGTGGGCCTTCAGCGGTACTAGGCTGGAACTCATGACACGCCAGCTACAAGTGCGTTACCTTTACCATTAGGCTACCACGACAACGTACAACAGAAGGATTTAAAGAACGGGGTAGGAAGGAATTCGGTTACGAAATTCGAGAAATGTGAGTGAATATTAACGTCACACTGCTCAGCTACACGAGGGCTTTTGGCGAATGACCTCGTATTTTTGAACCATGGTCAAGTGACAAGGACAACACCTGAGCTGGCACACCCTCTACTAACTACCACACCACACCAACGGGAGGAAGTTTAAGCTCTCGACAGATTTAACGTGCATCACTTCCCTACACGGCGGGTAATCAATGGTACTGGGCTCGAACTCATGACACGTAGCCACGAGTCCGATACCTTGATCACTTGGCTACCGCAGCCACCCGAAATTAGGCAAAACAAAAAAGCAAATGCAAATTATTTTGTCCACCAGTCATCCATACATTTGATAAATGATCCTCAAATAC
>BMAO01016234.1:0-16956 GCA_019973975.1 Trichonephila clavata | reverse complement strand
CTTTTGTAGACATCTTAATCTTGTGCATATGTACAATTAGCATCCATGCATAAAATGAAATTTTATGGAAAAAATCTGCTAGTTACATTAAAAACAATAAAAAATTCTGAATTATTTCTTTATTTAGCATATACACTCAAGAGCCAAAACAATATGACCACCCCTACATTTTGCAATGAACTCGCCTGGATGACGTGGAAGCACGTGATCAGGTGGAAGTGGTATTTAACTGCTGCTGGAGAGCCTGAAGAGTCATTCTTTCACTTACTTCTGTGTGTGATGCGAAAGGCTGTGGATCTAAGCGACTTTGACAGATGGCAGATTGTAATGGCTCGAAGGCTCGGAACAAGTATTTCCGAAACTGCACGACTCGTGGGTTGTTCGCGATCTACAGTTGTTAGTACTTATGCAAAGTGGATGAATGACGGTGATACCAGCAGTAGACGACATGGTGTTGAACGTCCACACGCTATCAAAGAAAAGGTCGTTGGAGATTGTCTCGCGTGGTGAAGCAAAACCGGAGTTAAACAGTGGCTCAGCTGACAGCCAAATACAATGCAGGGCCAAGTAGAATAGTATCGGAGCACACTGTTCAGCGGACACGGTTGATATAGGGCTACGCAGCAAACGTCCCACTCGTGTGCCTTCGCTGACCAAGCGTCATCGCCACCTGCGCCTACGCTGGGCCCAGGAACTTCGCGACAGGTCCATGGAACAGTGAGAGAGAGTTGCCTGGTCAGATAAATCACTGTTTGTCATTCATCACGCCGATGGCCGTGTCAGGATACGCCGTCTTCCAGGCGAACAGTGGCTCCCTCAATGTACAGTAGGACATACACAGGCCGGTGCTGGCGGTATTATGCTTTGGGGGACGTTCTCTTGGCGTCTCTGAGACCCGTGGTTTTGGTAGAGCAGACCATGAATGCTACAGGGTACCTGAACATCATTGCGGACCAGTTGCACCCTGACATGGCCAATGTTTTCCAACTGGAAATCGAATGTTCCACAGGACAACGGCCCGTGTCAAAAGGCTAAAATTGTGTTGGAGTGGTTCTAGGAACATGATGCTGAATTCCAGTTAATGTCCTGGCCGCCTAACTCACTGGATCTCAATCCGATAGAACACATTTGGGATGTCATGGGATGGCAGCTCAGAGTTCAAAGACCACCAATTCGCAATATCTTGGATTTGCGTGACAGTTGCTTAAACATCTGGTACAATCTATCTCCGGCCATCTACTAAGGACTTGTGGCATCCATGCCAAGGCGGGTTGAAGCTGTGTTGCGCGCCAATGGTGGGCCAACTCGTTACTGACAGATGGTCATAATGTTTTGGCTCTTGAGTGTATTAAATATCAATACATAACAAAATAGCAAAAATAATAATGCATAAACAAAATTCATGTTGTAAGCGAGATAAGGATTATTAACGTCGCACAATAAAGCCATACGAGGACTATTGGGTATAGGCCTGGTCATTTTGAGCCTTGGTCAAGTGACCGAGCTGGCATCCCTTCTCCAAACTACTACACCACGCCTTTGGAGGACTTTAGGCCTCGACATTTTTAATGCGCATCACCCCTCTACATAGAGGGTCTTCAGTGGCATTAGGGCTCAAACTCATGAACCTCACTTTTTCTGGAGGCAATAAGAGGTTTCCTATTTGCCCTGAATGCCATCTAGAACAGGCTTCTCTTCAACACATCTTGGACTTGACTTCATCTGACCAGACGGGAGATTAGTAACTACAACAAACCCTTCATATTGTAAGGAATTACAAGCAAAATCCATAGAATAAAGGCACATCAGTAAATTAGCTATCGTAATTTATCATAAATAACAGCATGAAATTAAAATGTGTGGCGAGTGGGCAAGGTCGTGAACTCGTGGCCGACGTAGTCGAGTCCCGGGTTCGAAACCTGCAGAGATTTTAACCCACCGTGCAGAGCGGTTGATACATGTACAATCTATCGCGGCTAAAAGTCTCCTGTTGGCGAGATGTGAAAATTTGGAGAGTGGTGCAGCTCATATAGGTATCGTCCTTCTTTGACAGTGGTTCAAAATTACGAGATACATCACCCAAAACCCTTCGGGTTACTTCAAAGCGTGCCGTAAATTAAAATACAGTACAATACGTTTAACACGAAAACTCTTAGGACGAAATACCGGTTAACAGGAATTAATACAACGTTCCCGTGAAACTACTATGCATTTGCGTGCATTTTTTTTTCTCTCTTTTCACAAAAAGAAAGATTTCCCTTCAGGAAATGAACAAAATACGGAAAACACCAACCACCCAGGCGAGATTTAGGAAGGGTGTGAAATGAGAGAGATGGTTTCACATGTTTCTTAAAAAGGAGGCTAACTTACTTTTACTCAGAACAGCTTGTGGCACGAGCCATCCCTATACACACCACGCAAAAACATCTTATCTCTCATCAGTTGGCTTTGCAATTCGGGGACGAGTACATCCTAGTGTAAGTAAAAATCAGTGGGTTGGTTCGCATTACTTTTTAAATTTTAGAAGAATTTTTTTTGCGAGCACAATGGCAAAGAGTTGAGGGAAAAAGCAAACTTCTATTTTGCTTAAAATGAAGATGGAGCTTCTTAAATCTGTTGATCAAAAACCAAGGACGAAAACAGAAATCTGAAAAAATTTTGTTGTTGCTAACTCCACTTTTTTAATAATAATTTTAAAAAAAGAGCGCAAATTATGTATGTTTGAGCGGTTTGTATTGAATATATGTATATACACATATCTATGCAAAAAAAAAAAAAATATTCGATGAAACTTAATTTTGTAGAAAACATTGTTTTTTTTTGTTTTTTTTTTGTGCTATATCTTTAAACACGAATAAATATTTAAGTCCCATTAGTTTAATGTTAAACGATTTTCAATGTAAATCAATTAATTTTGAGTTAATTGAATTTTTTTTTAAAAAAAAGATTTAAAGTATAAACAATTTTTCTTTTTCTTTTGTTAAATCTTAATTTATTGTTATTACGCAGAATTTTATGCTCAGATTTTTTTAAATTTTTTCTTTATTCCTCAAAAACAGTTTATTATACACACCACAAACTAACAATAGCTCAAATATAAAATACAATATCTCTTGTTTCTCTTTATTGGGAACTCTGCATATGTACTTGAAACTTTATCCAAGAATTTATAATGAAGGAAGGGGAAAAACATCAATACAAATCTAATTTAAGCTAAGAGTAATAAAAATAAAAATTTTCTGAATCGACAATTTGTTTCTTGGAAACTCCACAAAATTTTGACAACAAATACATTTCCTGGAAAATTCCGATAAGAGGCATTGTAAACACGTAACGTGAGAAACTTATTGTGAATAAGATATTTTTTTTAATTTCAAAAAATTGTGGTTCTATTTTGATTTTTTTTTCTTTATTTCAATTGAAAATAAGTAATTTTATTTTCCATTTTTTTTGTTATCATTTTTAATTTAATTAAGTAAACTCTATTTTTCAATTCCTACTATTAGCTTACACTCTCTCCCTATATATATATATATTTATATATTTATTTATTTATATCTTGTTCATACACACATATTCAATCGTTAATAAAATACTTTCTATTCATCCAATCAAGTTCAAATAAATTTTTTTAAACTTGTAATGGATGACACTTGACGTTAGTATAGTTTTTCAAATATTAATTAACTACCGGTTAATTAATTAAATTAATTACCGATTTTCGATGCCAACTTAGATCTGTCTCCATTGTTGTAACAATGTTACTGCTAAAACAATGACAAAAGTTGGCGTCGAAAACCGATTTTTTAGCCAAACTAGCCAAACCGGGTGTGCATTGTTACAACAATGCAGACAAATCAAGCTCTTTTTTTCAATTCCTACTATTTTAGTTCACTCTCTCTCTCTTTTTACATATTTATTTATTTAACAATATACATATATATATATATACATATATATATATATATTTAAATATATATAAAATAAATCACACAATTATAACTAAGCAAATATTCGAAATCATATGAATCCTAGAGTACGACATCCCATTTCAAAATATCAATGGCGAATAAAAATAATGAAGATCTAACATTTTCAAAGGAAATTAAAATTGTATAAGATAAAATTTATAAAATATCCAAGTGCAACCTCGGACTTAGGATCGATAAGTGGGGTTAAACTAGTTTGATGGCGCCAACCTTCCCTCTATTGCAACTTGATAAACTCGTCTGGAAATATCCAAATTCTCAAAAATTTAAAATTTAAGTATATACATATATATATATATAGTTAAATAAATAAATAAATATATATATCTTATTCAAATTTTTAATCGTTAATAAAATAATTTCTATTCATCCTTTTAAAGTAGGAATTGCCTTAAAAATTTTTTTTCATATTACTTGTGTTTTCTGAGGTAAACTATATATTATAAAAAAACATATACAGTTTTTTAAGTAATATGAAGATATAAAAATTATAATTAAATTAATCTCGGAAAAAAATGGAACAATAGAACACATAAGAAATTCATTAAAACATAAAGTGCTCCGTCAAGCTATTATATTTATAAATCAATATTCAAAGGTAAGAATATACATTATCTTTAATTAGACAACTTGGTTCGAAAAAAAAGGACTTTATTTTATTTAGCTTTAATTTGTATGAAAAATAATGCTATTAGTGTCTGATAAGCGTACTAAATTGTCTGGAAAACCATTAAAGATTCAGCTCACAAAAATAATTGTTCCATAATTTTTCCCTCTGTAACAAGCCAGTTTTCGGAATTTATGCCACATAATTATTTACATTTAGGTAAGAGTAAAAAGGATAATCTACTATAGTTAGTTTTAAAAAAAAATGAAAGAGACAAAAAAGTTCCAAACTATGTATAAATTATTAAAAATCTTTGAAAAATAGCATGAAAGGAATTGTTATAAAATATTAGTATTTAGAAATATTTTGTTAAAAAAACTATACGAGTTTTTCCTAAGCAATGATATAATGGGAGAAAAAAAGAAAGTAACATGTATAAAAGCAAAGCTGCATCAATCGATAGGAGCCTCAAGGCCTTCGAACATTTCGCGCCCCTTGAAGCATGTTATTATTGTGTTACGTAAGAAATATATGGCTCTAAAAGAACTGACGAGTTCTTAAGTTTTAGTCACTTTAAGAGTAATATGGCCCAAAATAAGATCTATGGAGGAAATATAAAAGATGCTATGCACGTTCAACGAGAGAGTACTATTTTTTTCATTTAATTATGCTTAAATATTTACCTTTGTTCAATATATAATATTCTGCCAAAACATTTTATATTTCTTATTTTAAAATTTACATAGAACTAAATCACACATATTTTCATTATTCATTCCTGAATCTTTCAAAAAGAAGAAAAGCGACTCATTCCTTCATCATAAGATCTCCGGAGCTATTAACCTACAGACTTGAAATTTGGCACACGTGTTTCTTCTGTTGAACAGATCCGTTTTGTTTGAGATCCGCTAAGAACGAGTCTCGAGAAATTCCACTTCCAAGAGGGGGGAAATCGGAAGGGTTTTTTGATTTAAAAAAATTCCATTTCTGAATTATTAGACCTGTAGATTTGAAATTTGGTAAGTATATTTCTTTTGTTGAGAAGAGATCAGTTAAGAACGAGTTTTGCGAAGATCAAATGAGGCACGTATAGAGAGTACGTCAAAGAGAGTTGACGTACTCTCTTTGAGTCAAAGATAGTTATACTTTTGTTGAAAAGTATATTTAGTATTTTAAAAATATACTTTCCACTCTTAGAAGTATTTAAGGCTCTAGAAATGATTTTCTATTCAATCAAAAGCTAAATGCTAAGACTGTGATTTCAATAACTTAAAAACAATACATAGTCTTCAACAAGGGTGTCAAACTCAAAGGCTAACTTGGGCCAAGCAAACAAGGGGCCGCAAAAAAACAAAAAAAAAAAAAAATCAATATTCATAGAAACGTAGGATTATTTCGAATAATACATTATAATTATCATATATATGAACAGAACAAAAAAAAATTGATGTTTAAGTCCTGGCACTGAAATCTCTTCTCTGCTACTATTTTTCCAATTTTTCGTGAGAAATTTTTTTATTTCTTTATCTATTATTGTGTGCCTATATATTTGGCCGGGCCGCAAAAAAATGTTAACTTATAGAGGGTAACACAGCTAATACATCACCTACTTTTCTTTTAATTCCCTTACTTCGTCATCTGATTAACATATCTAGGAATTAACTGAATTCCTTTTTCATCATTGCTATTTAAAAAGATTTTAATTTACGTGGAAAATTAATATAAGTTTTCTTGAACAATACATACTTAGAATCCGAATTCGTTAAGGATGAAATATTCATAACTGTATAAATTATTATTTAAAATCAATATCATATTAATTTTTTAATATAGGAATTTTGGAATATGATTTCTGTTTATATTTATGGACGCTTTACAACACATTCCATAATTAAGTTGTGACGGATCTATCCGCGTCCTTTCATTAATATAATCCTCTTGGAAATCTTTGGTCTATCAATTCGAGTTTATTCACAGCCAACCCTCTGAAGAAGAAAACTTGATTATTCAGATTAGATCGGCTGTATATAGTGTAGGTTTTCAAGCTAAAGAGAGAGAAAGTGAGGATAGATTGCTACTGATCAGGTATTATACATTTTATTGAGTATTTCAGAGATTTGATATTTGAAAGAATTAAAGTGATGATTGGTCACACTAAAGTTAAATTATTGCTCAGATAATTGGGATAGTAGATTTCATCCTGATATTAGAGGGTAAATATTTAATGTCTTCTCACAAATCGTATTATTCAACATATTGCTTAGATTGAGAACATCTCTTCTCGTTTAAATTATTTGAATTGTCTTGATAAATTGTGTGTTCAATAAATAGATTTATTTGTTGACATGGATAGTCATCCTTCCCTTCCTCCCACAGCTCTAGGTGGAACTGAAGAACATCTCAGTCCTTACAAGGTAGTATACGCATCAAAATCTGTTATTATTTTTTTTTTTATCATAGTTAAAAAAAAGTAACTGGTATTTTTATAAAATCAAGTTAATTGTTTGTTTGGTTTTATTTAAAAACATTTTAATTAAAAATCAAAACTGAATAAAAATTGATGTGTAATTAAATAAATGACGTTTTTTTTCTTTTTGATTTCGTTGAAAGAATAATTCCCATAATTTAATATTAATTAAATGAAATAGATTGCTTTAAAACAGCCTATTTCATTTATAACTTTTAGACGGTTTTTATAATTTATTCAGTACATATCAAGCGGAATTTTTATCTATTTAATGTAATTTAGAAAGAACACAATTATGAATACCAAAAAGGAGATCGGCTGTTTTTTTTTTTATAAATTATGTTATATCATTTTTATACTTAAAAATAAAACGACATAATTAAATTTTTTAGTGAAACCTTCTTTTCTCACCCAGTTATTAAATTTAGAAGTTAAAGATTTTCGTTCGAATAGATGATAAAATATTATATTCTAAACTATCCAGATAGGTTATGAAAAGCATACAATTAAGAAAGCAAGCATATTAATTTAAAAGCGACAACATTTGCAGAATTTTTTTTTTTCGATGTTAAGATTTAAACTTAACACAACAACAAAAAATAATAATTTCAGAATTTTTTTTTTAAGCTTAGGTATTGATATTCAGTTTCTAAAAGGGGATTTAGCTTTTTAATTACAATCAGTTTCAAGAGTCTGCTTTTACTAATTGGGAAAAATTAGCTCAATAGAATTAACAGATTTCTGCTTTTTAGTTGGCTTCATTTTACTCTGGCTTTATCGTGTTATTAGTTTTCAGAAATATTTCTTTGTTAATTTCTCTCCTATTGGAAGATTTTATATTTTCTCTCTCGTTATTTTTAATCATTAGGCATGCTTCGTACAACGTTCATTAAAGGATCAAGAATCGAGTCATTACTTGAATTAAAAGAAAGCAAAAACTAGATGCGCGTTAGTTTGAAAATTGTTTAGGAAATAACCATTTTCAAGAAAAATATTCTTAATACTCAAAAAAATATTTTTAGCTAAATGTTTATCTTTTTGGGAGACAATTTGACAATTCTAATAATGACTCTAGAAATACATCGATAATATTTTGTTAATACGAACATTAGATATTACCAATTTTAACTTGTACAAAAACTGGTTCTAGCTGCTTTTAGTCAGTTAGAACGGCTTTGAACCACAATTCAAAGTATTATCACAGCAGTCCTTGCTCTAATAAATAATGAAAAGTAAAAGGTATTTCATAAAATTTAAATTAATATTCTGTTACATTTTTGTTTGAAAAAGTTAACACAATTTTTTTATGAAGAAATTTTTTTTTCTTAGCATGTGTATTTTTTTTAATAATATTTAAATATAACTATTTCTGCAACATTTTCATTTTTCCCCCCTTTCTGTTTAACTAAGGTTAGAAATATAAGCAATAATAAATTATATCATCTCTGCTTTTCCACATTATTTATAAATTAATCATCCTCAATAAAGATCAAATGTATTTTTCGAGACATTTTAATTATTTATGATCAATTAATTTATAAAAAAAAAGTTTAAAATTGTTTATTTTTCACTTTAACGTTCAATCATTAGCTATTCCACAGAATAACTTGGTAAAATAGGAAATTTTTCATCTATTATATATTTTAACTGACTTGTCTAGTTATTTCATAAAATACATAGTTATTCCATGAAATAACTATATTATATACTTTAACGGTAACATATATAATATATTAATTTTCCTGCGTTGAAGATACTATTTTATGATATCTAATCTTAGTGCATAACAATTAGTGGATGTTATGGCTAGAATTCAGCATAATGATTGAATTAAGTGTTATTGACTTACGAATTAGTTACTCGTTATTAATTTATACAATTTAACAAAATTTGTCAATCATATAATGTTATACGAAAATTAACATAATTAATTACATTGAATTAACCTTAATATTAATGCATATAAACACCGTTTAAAAAATGCAATGTATCTTAATTTTTTTTAATAGATTACTGATATTACGTTAAATTCATCTATTACTGATATTACGCAAATGCAATACATATTTTGTTGTTATTTTCAAGTATCTACGGACAAAAAGTGTAAATGATCCAGAAAAACTGGATTTGCTTTGGGAAAGGAATATATGTGAGTATATAGTTTGCGAAAGAGTTTTAGTTCCAAATAATTTCCAATTTGCATCATGAGCAATTTGATCTAAAAATGATGCTGTTTTGAGATTTCCGGGGGGAAAAAATCCCTTGGCAACCTATCCCGTTTTTCCAGTGATAAAAAGGAGAGAAAAAATATTTGGATCATTTCGCTATCTTGTCAGCTGTGCCATTTCATTTAAGCATCAAAATAATTACCCTAAAAAAGGGAGATTATTTATTGAGTTAGCACTCATTTTAAATTGCTCCATATACGGAATTTTCCCTTGATATTAATTATAAATCATGATGAAATTATTTGCTTATAACTAGTTTTTTTAAAGGTTTCTTGTCTTGAGCATCCAGCTCCCTCTATCATTTATTTTTCTAGATAAAAATAAACATAATCCTTTTCTTGTTAGAGGAACATCTTCAAGCTACCATGTGTATAACTCTTATAACAATATTTACTTTTCATTACAGATGTATAAACAATTTACTTTTGTTACTCTTCAAATATTCACGTATTCAAATTAGCATGCAACCACACGACCCTTTTTTTAAACCATATATTTTTGTTATCATTTGAGACCAATTAGTAGATGAGCATTTACTTTTAGTTGCGTCAATGTTTTGCTTCTATTACATATCATTTTTCTTGATGATGTGTTGTAGCAGACGTTTGTATTTAATTATCTTTTTAAGATATTTAAAAGCAGGAAACTCGTAAATCTTTAGACTAAGTCAGCCTTTAAACATCTGTTTGAAAATGGAAATGCCTCATATTTAAGAAATTATGCAATGACCGAATTATATTTTTTAAAAAAATGAAGTAGTCATGCAAATGATTTCATTTTAAACCAGGGGTGGCCAACCCAAATGACCTTGCGGGCCACTTCGAAAAATATCCCGCGGGTCGCATATAAAAATATAAATCTTTATATTAGATTTGGACCCATACATTTATTGGAGTGAAAATTTAAAACAGATAATTTTTTAATACTATTATTGGTTTCATTGGATTTTTCATGCATACAAACGTAGATAATATAATAACAATAATGTAATGATAAAATAATGTTTAATTTATTTAATTAGTGAGATACTTATTTCTCTCAACTCTCACTTAGTTTTTGCAAGCTGATCTCAATGCATGCCTTTCAAAATTGATGTTGCAGGTTTTCGTACGTTAAGTTTGAGTTAAGCGCGATTTATGTTTGATAAATTTCAGTTTCCTAAAGAGCAGATTCGCAGTAACCGAAGCAACGTGGTAAAATAGAAACAGTCAGTGGCGTAACGTACACCCCCACATTGCGGAGGAGGGGGCAAAGATTCTAGGGGGCTCAAAACCTGACTTTGCAGGGGGACTCCGTTACGCCACTGGAAACAGTTTTTGGATTTATTTGTTAAAAAAAACTCTAAAAAACAAGAATATTATACAAAATAGTCGCATTTTGTAAAGTTGTAATCAATTTCGCAGGCAGCAAAATTATTACATTCGGCCCTCGGGTTGACCAACCCTGTTTTAAACATTATTAGCCTTTAAGTAAATTATATATATTTTCCGTTATAAAATTTTTACCGATTTTTGATACCGGTGTAGGGGATCAAATCGCCAAAAATTATACAATCGACGCCAAATGGAATAACCTGGCTGGTTATCTTTTACTACCACATTTTTTAAACAAGTCGTGGTCTTTTCTTATCAGTAGTGTCGTTTTCATAATACATCAAAAATGGATGAAAAACCAATGAGAACTATGTGTATAATGTGTGTTGTCGCCAATAATGCCAACGGTGAGATTTTCGCCGTCGAAACGGAAAAATACCAAATTTTTTAACGTCAATAGAAAATTTAGGAAAAAGTTCACATAAAGCAAACTGCAAAAAGTATATATGTATATAGTTTTCCAAAATGTTGATATGATACCTAAGAAGATTTAGTAAAGGAAAAAACCTAATTCTTTCTTGAACTCTATGCTATGCAGTATTATACATAGATATAATTGTTTAAGAAGAAATATTAAACGAAAAATGACCAAAATATCGAATTTTTTTTATTGCCTGTTTTTAACTGTGCGACTTTTTAAATATGAGTATAAAATTTCGTAACTCTAGCTATATTTTTAGCCAATTATATAACTTTAAAAAAAAAAAAGTATGCCGAAACGAAAACCGAAACTAGAACACATGACGTCTGCATTTAGCCTTTCGTTTATTTTACTGACCTCTAAAACCTTAAATGGATTTTTCTCAGGTTTTTATTCTTCATAATAATCATGTATTTAAAATGCCAAGACCTTTTTTTACATTCAATATAAAGATTTAAAACTTTTTCTGGTTGTTTTGCATAATATATTTGATAATTCTGTGCATGGAGTAGGGGAAAATGTAAATAGTTATTTTTTTAAAAAACCATCAAAGTTAGATATAGCTGAGTTTTTGTTGTTTTTATAGTGTTCAACACGAAAAAAATTGTAAAAATAAAAATACCCTTAATAATACCAATCCCATGTACAGAATTGTGAGGAACACTTCTAAGAATATTCAATTAAAAATAAATAATTGTTCAAGAAATATCAAAGTTGGTAAACCTAGCAGAAATTTTAAAAAATTGTGTACTGGGTACCGTGTCCCCTTAAGCTGAAATCTAAACATTTCGTAGAAATTAAATACACCTATAAATAAATGTGCTTAACATTTTCTTAAGTAACATGATGATAAAGTGTGTGGGGCTCTAAAATATCTGAAAATCTTGGTGAAAATCAAAGATTTATACGACTTAATGTATGCTCATTTAAAGCCTCAATTCCGTTCAAGTTGAATGATCTAAAATATTTTATTCTTTGTATGAAAAACTGAAAGGAGGTGTAAAAAATAACTAACAATATTAATTATTTCATTAACTAAATTGAAAGAATGGATGCAAAATCGATGATATGACGCAATTCTTAACAAAAGGATGGAAACAGTAAGGATTGTGATCTAAAATGCACATAATGTGAAGGGATGCTCGAATAGATGAATTGAAGATATTATTGTATGTTATTGCATCCATATAAATAAAAGTTTTAAATAAAAATGGAAAAAGAAACGAGTCTTATAGTAGTCGCATATGATGTGTAACATCTGACTTGTTATCATGGTAAATACGCAATGGTGACTTAATCCTGAAAGAAATGAATCGTTATGACTGAAATAATTTTCTATCGAATAATTATATCTTTAATGAAAATTTTATTTAATTAACACAAGAGTAATGCAGTTTTTATCAAAAATATTTATTATTGTTCAATTTGGGAAGAGCGTGACAATAGATTTATGAAAACTGAAGTATGACACATATACTTGTGATTCAAAGTATTTAAAATCGTTGAAAAACGATGTCAATAACAGTACACTGTTAGTTGTCGAAACATTCGATTAGTGTTCATTTCGAGCTTGAGTCATCTTCAGGAAAGCTATGAGCGCTCACATCTGGCAAACTGAAATTAACGTAAAATCCCAATCAAATCATGGAAGCGAGTGATATTTTTTAAAAAGAGCAGAACCATCTTCGTATACGGTAAAGTACAAAATGCAGAAATCTTTAATTTTTTAACTGTTTGATTCGGAGAAATGTATGCGACCACCAAAATGACAAGACTTGCTGGTATGTGCGGTAGGCGGGCGTCTTAATTGTTACTACAGTTGGACTCTCAGAAGAGGGTAGCGAAGAGACACCGTCAAGCGCATGCTTAAAAATTAAAAATTAGAGAAAATCAAAAATACCCGTTTACTTAATTAGTTAGTTTTTTTAATCGAGAAATCTTTTTTAATCACAATTAAAAATATTATATTGACAGTGACAGGAATTAACCTCAAAGTATGAAAATGATAAGCACTTAAATATTTATTCAAATAATTCCACACTATTTACTCCTACTTTTTTAAGAATGATGAGCTTTGTCAGACGCTTACCAGGAAATATAATTATTAATATATAGTTTAACATATATAAATATATCCGCAGAGAGAGAGAGATTTCACACACAACGAGCCCTGAGACTTTGACAATTGAGCGTCAGAATCACAAGTTTATTCTGAATGAAGTCTAATAAGACTTGCTGGTATGTGCGGTAGGCGGGCGTCTTAATTGCTACTACAGTTGGACCCCCAGACGAGGCTAGCGAAGAGACACCCCAAGGCGCTGAATTGGTCAAATCAAACAGCGCGCGCTTCCCCCGACTTCCTGTTACGCATTTCCGTCCCTTTTCACGAAATCACTCCAACAAATATCCAGCAACCGAGAGTAAAGATGTTACACATCAAAAGTTTCTTATTTGTATTTATAGAAATAATCCAAAAATCATTTCCATGTGATTTTAAAGGTATTATTTATAAAGATTCGATGCACAGTCATTTTCATGTATGTGAATGGTTATACGTTATGCAAATATTAAATACATCAGATATATATTCTACGAAATGAATGAAATTTAATCCTATGAATCCAATAAAAGAAAGGATTTTCAAAATTGTTTTAGAAAATTAAAACTTTCGCTAATAAAACCAATTTTTGGATTTCAAAAAACTATAGAGCAAGGGTCGGCAACCTTTCAGCTGTGGTGTGCCAAACCAATCTACCAATATGATTCAGCGTGCCACGCAGTAGAAAATTTTAGAAACAATTCAATTCCCATAATAATGCATGCAAAGTTATAGAATAAAAGTCAATAATATAGATTTAAGTTTTATCATATATTAATTTTGCATCATTTAAAGATATTTCTTAACATAAAAATAAACACCATAAAATATAACTATTTCTTCAACAAAAATTTTAAAAAATTAAAATTGTACATATGTGTTATGTATTTTTAAAGAAATTTATTGAAATAAGAAATAGAAAACACATATATATATATAAAATATAAGTATTTATCTTCTTTATAGTTAAATAAAAAATAAATATAAAAATTTTAATGTGAACCTAGGCTTGTACCGCTCTACATTCATATCGTAAATTCAGTGGTACAATGTGTGACTTTCTATTTGACACGATTCTGAGTATTCGGTTGTTGAACAATTTCTTTGCTGACTTAAAATATTTTTCACATGAGGAAAGATTTTTTACTTGGATATGTAAAACCAAAAGCGGAAAGCAGTGCACATGTAGCTTTCTCTCTTCAAACAATAAATCTCTTCAGCAATGACGTTCAATAATTTACAAAATAGTATAATTTTATCTTAAGAGTTATCTTTCAGATTTTTTCGTAATTTTGTAAATATCCATAATTCTAAAAGTGTTTGTCAATTAAGGTCCATCACAAACTTATTAATTTCCATTCACTTAAAAATTGAGAAATTTATAGAGTAGTGCAGAGTGCCACATGTGGCACGCGTGCCATAGGTGGCCGACCCCTGCTATAGAGTTTCTAAATTTATGTTTTTATCCATGTGATAATTTTTTTTTTACTCACTCAAGAAATTTTTAATTGTATGATTTATTTTGTAAACTTGTTTTCAATATAACCAATCAGAAATGACATACAACTGGGGGGGGGGGCGGTACAGTACATTTTTATCAAGGGGAATAATAGTTTTCACCCATCACATATTTGTATTACTTTTGCTCTATTTAAATATTTTTAATAAATTTAAATAACAGAGATAATTCATAGTGGCAATATAACTGATATAATAATAAATATAGAATTCTAAACACTTTTAATAATAATAATAAACACAAGTTGCATGTATTTATTACTTATCACATATTTTATTGTTGTTATGAGCTCACAAGCAAAAAAATAAATAAATAAAATAAATAAATTCCATTTCAAAGCAGTCTTTCTCAAAAGTATTTAAAAGGGAAGAACTTTCTAAAAGGCGAAACACACAGCATCTCGTTAACATCCGCGGACTTTTAGTAAACCCGATCTCTCTTTTCAAGTGGCGCACACCATTGCAACAATATTTAAACTATGAGTGCTACAATGCACGGACAAACACTCTAACTCAACTCAATACAATGAGAAGGACAAATCGAACCTTGCCCTCCCCCTCCTCCATTACTAACGCGTTCATAAACATGGAAAACAGAACTGAGTTACATCGCAGCTGCATTGGCACATACCAAAGAATCGGTGACCAATACATTGCGTTTGCAAAGACAACGGAGGCCTTGTTTGGAGCAAAGCCACTCCAACAATGCACGAGTCTCTGAGCACCTTCGCCACACAGATTGCGCGCCGTGCTGACTGTAATGTTGAATTACTAAAGCAGCCGGCTGACGGTTAATTTATGCCGGACAATTCATGCACCGGTGGGATGCAGAGGATGGGGGGCAGGGAAGGATTGAGTGCATAAATCCTGCTCAAATGGAGTCTGGAACTGATGCCAGTGGTACAGAGTCACCTGAAACAGGAATCCTGGTACAGTGACGGCGGGAATTTATGCAGACTGAAATTTCCATACCGGGATCTCCCACCACCATTAAGACTGCTGAGCTGCTTTCCTCTTTGATATTATGACTTACAGCCACGACCTGTTAATGAAGAAATTGATTGCTGTTGCTTCTCGATGATTTGCATCCTCGGATTGAGGAACAGTTGTTCGAAATTGTTAAACGTACCGATAACAACTGTTGGCAACGTTTTCTTGGTAGCGATATAAACACACGTACCCTGGAAGAACCCTTTCTGGGTTTGTTAAACGGACGAGATAATCAGAAAATGAGATTCGTTTGTTAATAATCACTTACGAAAGAGGGTTTAATTCCAGATGCCAGCTCTCCGGATTAGCTGATAAAAGAACAGTGTTTAGACCATTTTCTGTGTAATTTTACCATAACTGTAACTGTAACTTGCTTCCAACATATTAATTTACATCTAAATGTTAGTCGTGAATCGAGTTTGAATATAATTTATAATACTAATTTTATTGGAAAAGAATTTATCATTTTGATTAAATGAGGAGCTCTTTTCCAAGGAAAAATCGAACTAGAAATTGATTTGAGAGTTAAAAAACCCGAACAATACAGTTATAAATTACGAATGCACAATTTTAAATGATCGCACAGGTCCTTCATGTAAAATGTTGTTCTCCTTTATGCGGTCTCTTGGAAAAGGAACAAATTAAAATGTTATTTTTTAATGACAAAAATCATGAAATAAAAAAGAAGCTTTAGAATTTTCCTTCGTATAAACCTATGCCTAAACATAGAGCATTTTATTTATTTACATGCATAATTTTAAAGTTCTGAAAATATAGAAACTTTTTCGCCAATTCTTTTTGCATAAACAATTTTAAATGATCGCACAGGTCCTTCCTGTAAAATATTGTTCACTTTACTCTCAGAAAAAAACAAATTAAAATTTATTTTTTAATTAAAAAAAACCATTAAAATAAATAAATTTTTTTTTTAGCTATAAGCCTAAGCCTAAACATAGAACATTTAATTTCTTTACATGCATAATTTTAAAGTTCTGAAAATAAAGGCGACCTTTTTACACCAGTATTTTTAGTCGCCAATTTCTAGCGAGTTTCTGAAAGAATTAAAGTAGATCACTTTCGCTTTGGCCTTCTTTGTTTCTTGAAGATAAAAAGAAAGGGAAAGAAAATTCCTCCATTGTTTGAAAGACATTCATCAATTATTTAAATACCATTGAAACCGTTAAAGAGTATACTATGTTTAATTTAATTTAAAACTTTGTGTTCTAATACGTTTTACGTCATTTTTTAAACTCATTAAAATCCTT
>BMAO01016233.1:0-44483 GCA_019973975.1 Trichonephila clavata | reverse complement strand
TAAAATTTAATAGCAAACTTGTGTTATTATTAATTTTATTTTTACTTGAAAAATTTCACTGTGATGAATGAGTAAATATGTTGAAGTTAAGTACGTTACATCTCAAAATTTTGAGTTTTTGTATTTTTAAAGATTTTGGATATGTTTGTATTGGAGTAAAACATTCCTTCTCCCTCTCAAAATGTTGCTTTGTTTATGAAAAGATTATGTACATGAAATTATTCTGTAAATGGTACTTGACCACCTCTTAATTTTGTTTTGAATAAAACAGAAAATAATTTTTAAAAAATTAACGATGTACTATTGCATTCCATATGCGAAGGAAGGATTCTTTATTTAGATTGAAATGTTAATAATATATCTTTTACTCTATTCAATTGTTTCATTATTTGGAAATATTGTTTGCTGTATCTCTGTACATTATTATTATTATTATTTTATTGTAAATAAAAAGTTTATATAAAAATGTTTTGTTCAATCTCAATTACTTAGTATTCATAGTTAAATGTTTTATGCAAGTAAAATTACAAACATATTTACAATATAAATAGTATAAAAAATTTACAAATCCTTACATTTGCAATGGAGTTTCCAACCCTGCAACATCCCTCCACTATGCTAATAAGTGGTCCTTCCAATTCTGGAAAAACTTACTTTGTCAAAAAGTTGTTGGATTATGAAATGTTTAAGCCAACTCCTTCAAAAATCATTTGGTGCTATGGTGTCTATCAAACTCTGTTTGATGAAATTTCTAATGTGGAGTTCATTGAGGGCTTACCTTCAGATCTTAGCCAGATACGTAATGCATTAATCATCATTGATGATTTAATGTCCGAATTAGGAGGCGATAAAAAGTTATCAATTTGTTTACGAAAGGTAGCCATCATAAAAATATTTCAGTTATCTTTATTGCTCAAAATCTTTTTTATAAAGGGGCAGAATTTCGAACTATTTCATTAAATGCATCTTACATGTGTTGCTTTAAAAACGTAAGGGATAAAATGCAAACGGCTTGTTTAGCTAAGCAAATGTATCCAAGTCAAACCAAGTACTTTCAAGAGAGTTTCAAGGATGCAACTTCGGTTGCGTATGGTTATTTGTTTATTGATTTAAGGCCAGAAACAGATGAAAAATTACGGCTTCGCACTGGATTATTTCCAGAGGATGAGAATATCTTCTATCAATCCCGATAACTCAAAATTGGTTCATTTCCAATTAGCCAATTTTCGTCATGAGATTGATTACAATAGTTTTTAAATATAGTTAATCGTTAAAAAAAAGAAATCACACTTTTAAATTAAATTGGATGTTTTACTTATAGTAGTGGATACCTTATCTTAAATTACTGTAACTGTGGAAAAAAATATATTGTTAAAAAAAAAATTTACGTGAGATAAAATAATTAACTTTTGAAAGTTATTTAAAGCTTGTCACACAATCATTTTTTTCATTTAACTTAAAAATGTTAGCGAGTCAACATATTAATCATTTGAAGCAACTGGCTCAAAGCAAAAGCAAAGCTGCTCTTTTACGAATTGTACAAACTCCCTCATAAAGGCTTTGTGTGAATGTACCATCAACATTCTCAAAGGAAACGTCCCTTTGACAAAACATCAAAAAGTCTCGGCTTTTCCCCTACAAAAAGTACTAAGAAAATTAGGAAGTAGGAAAGTACCATTATATAAAAAAAGGAAACTACTTGTACAGAAAGGCGAAGGTTTTCTGAGCTTCCTCATACCTGCAGCAGTTTTCTGTTTTATCATCATTCTACATGGAGCACACTAAGAAATTCGTCCTTGTACCTGAAGAGAGACTGCGACAATTCACCGAAACTCATTTAACCGATTTAGATAAGGAAATGCACAAAATTCTTCGAAGACCTAATTTAAGCGATCAAGAGAAAGTTACTTTATATACTCAAATTCTTCAAAAGTATACAAATTTTCCTCTCCAACAAAACTAACAGAGCCAATACACGAAGTTAAATTTGAGGAATTTAATACAAATCAGAAAAAAGAAGTTGACCAAATGGATTCCTCTGATGCACAACGAATAAATATCGAAAATGAAATTTTGAATCAGATACCTTTGAAAAGAAAATACCAAGCTCAGAAAATTATGGAACTCCTTCAACAAAATAGTACGTCATTATCATGGACTAATGAGAAAGAACTAATGATCAAAAACAAGATACTTCCTAATACCAACATTGTGGACTTGGTAGCGTTTTTGTTAAAAGATAGAAAAACTGAACCGAATGGACTTTGGAAATTTATTGATATTCTAAAAGAGTCTGATTTTCCATCTCAGTTAATAAAAAATAGATATTTTAAGCACAAGACTATGTATGCAAAACCTGCTACTTGGATTCAATATTAAATTTTCATTTGCTTGATATATTTGAAATAAAACTTATTTTTTCATTCAAACATTGTGTGCGTTTTTATTTATGATATAGTTAAAGAGGGTTATATTATAATAAAACATTTTCTGATCATTGCATTTATTGTTGAAAAGCAAAAATAGATAGATAAAATGAGAATTGATTTATAAGGAATGAAGGGGAACAATAAGAGAAGGGTCAAAGCAAATTTAAAGAATAAAGGGAAGGAATAGAAAATAGTGTTAACTTATTTTTAATTAAATGTTTATAAAAAAGATAATAGTTTAAAAATGTAATTAGAAATATACTTTTTGCTTGATAAATGTATGGAAAACTTTATACAATAAATAGAATGTATATATATATATATATAAAACAAGATCTCAATTTTTTTTCTTTATTTTTTATTTCTTAAAAACCATCGTTACATTATACATTTTTTTTGAAATACAAATACAGTCTAAAATCATTTTTCTTGTGGTTCAGAAAGCGTCCCAAAATATAACTCATTGAATGTCCTTGACACCTTTTAAGAAGATAGAATATACAAAATATTGTCCGCAAACATTTGATGTGAGGCTTTGTAATGAAGTTTCATTGTATATTACGTTTGGAAATAATTTTACATATTGTGAGATATGAGGCTCGTATACCGATGGGGGAAATCCGTAAGAGTAAAAAAATTCGATGGTCTTTTCATCTTGAATATACATAGCTAACTAATGAGATCCTTCTTTATCATGGGGGTCTGTATTTACCACGAGTGCTGCTCTTTTCTTGATCTTAGGTATTTTGTCAGAAGGATACACACCTAAAAAATCTCTAGGAGCCTCCTTTGATAAAATTTTACTTATCTGAGAGCTGAATATTTAATTCCCAAAGTCAAATAACACGTTTCTTGTCTTGTTTATTTCAATCAGTGATTCAAATTCGGCGAATACAATAAGTGAGACAGTTTCATTCAGAGCCTTGTTAAATTTTAACTCGACCCTCAAATTGCTGTGACGAATGAGATTAAAATGCTCTCCTTCACAAAGATCTGGGGATAAATCGAATAAAAACAGGGAATAACCTTTAGCAAATTCTGATCTAGACAAATGAAGTCCTTCAGAATTTAAAAATAAGTTATTATAAGCTTGAATATAATTTCCTTTGTCAAAATCTAGTTCTAGATTTTGATGGGGAACAGGTTGACCATCTACATACACACCGATGAAATTCACATCATAATGTTTGAACTCGAAAGGTGATTTTTTATAATTCCCATTGAAAACATCATTATCCACACATGCTATGACAATACGCTTAGGCATTTGCCCAGAAAATACATTATCTTGTATGAAGGAATAACTAGATTGTGGGATTGAAATACCTTGCAGCTAACTCGATCAATTGGGTATTTCGCCTTTGTTCTTTCTAAAGCTTTTGCATGACCTATAACAACACCCGGATTAACTTGTCCTTTTCTTACATAAAGGGAGACATGTTCAAAAATCACACTGTAATCTCCCTCTCCCATCAAACAAAAAGATGGTTTACTTCGTATGAGTTTTAGTTTCACATCCACTAAATTTAATAAAAGTCTGTCTTGGTTAAATAAGTCCACATGTAGTCGTCCAACCATTTTAACAGTTCCACTCCTTTTAATGAATTTCACACGGCTTTTGAATCCTTCATTCGGTTCCTTATCGTTTTCATCATAAATGTTCATCCTGCCAGCAGTGTCTTTATAATAAAGTTCAGATGTCAGTTGAGAAGTTTTGCTGTTGTACCCATGATTTAATAAAGTTTCTATTCTAGCTCTATAAGGATATGTATTATTGCTAGAGGAAACTGTTCTTTCGTTTAAACAAACGTCTACTTGGGAAAACAAACTGTGTAAAAATAAGTTTACAGGTCCAACTTTATTTTCATCAGTAATCACTTTACCATCGCTTTTAAAGACTTTTGCCCGAACATGTAATTGAGTCTGAGAGAGGTCTAGGTAAGCATCACCACTCCCAGGTATGAGGAATTCAATAGGACCTCCATCTGCAACATTAGTAATGGGATGGAATTGTACCCATTGACCTTTTTCTATTACAGTCTGGGTAGGAGGAGCTAAAAATAAATTCAGCTCAGATTTAACACATTCAGGAGACTCCTTTAATAGAAAAGCCATCACTCCTAATGATCGAAAATATCTCGTCCTCTTACTTTCTTCGATTTGGAAGAACTGGTAGCTTGCATTCCTTTCCTTTTTCTTTTATACCTTTGATGCTTCTTACCATGCCCTATCATTTCATCAGCTTTTTGGATAGCTTTTTTTATTAACTTTTTTCCAGTTTCATTAGTTCTTTGTCTAGCAGACTTTGGAAAACTCTGACCCTCCAACATGTCATTTGCAATTTGTGTGCTTGTTTTCAAAACTTCTTTTCCCACTGATTTAACACCACTCTTCAGAAAAGGTAAAGCTGCACGGAATAATCGTTTGAACCACCCACCAATACCATACCCTTTCTAAAAAGATTGTCCAGCGTAATATGGGAGTCCATTTCCTGTTTGTGAAATGTAATAGTCTTCAAATTGCTTTGTACAACAATTATAAGGAACAAGCATCTTTACTCATTAAATTTCTTTTAAGAAATGAATTTTATATATACACGCATCTTCTTTTAAATGATTTGTCTCAGTCTAAAATGTAACACAGCTATCACGCGACCTCTCTCAAAAGGAACTAAGTCACCAGAATGTAATCGCAGAATCATTTCAATCGTTTGGAAATGTTGTCGAATAACAGGTACGTAGTGAGGTCTTGTATAGTGAGCATTGACTACCTTCTCCGTCTTTTCCTTCTACTTTTATAATTTTCAGGAGTGGAGCTTGAATGTGTCCGACGATCTGAGGTTCAACGAGATCACAGTAAGCATACATGATAGGAAATGATGCTGTAGGATCAGCTATGTAAGGACTTTCCACTGATTTTTTATATTCACCAGGTTCAAAACCTAATAATTCAGCTATGCCTTTGTATAAAACGACTTTAGCCTGATCACCTAGCTTTCTCTTTACCTTCTTTGTCACAGAATGATAAAAAAACTTGATTTTGTTTTGGTGCAATTCCAAATGCATCCCTTTTAAAATATCTGGAACAGTTTCATAACAACCTGGTGGAACTCGTCTCACGAGTAATTCTCCATTACCAACATCGAATCCGAATATATTATTATCATTTCTTATGTTATACCATGTGTGTGGATATATTAAATCTACTAAACCAACTTCCCACTCTCCATTAGTCAAAGTAATAGGCAATGGAAGTTGAGTCATAAAATGGGATATTTTATTTTCTGGAAAAAAAAGCTTGGAACTGTCACTAACTAGTGTAATGTAGAATGACATCTTTCAAACTAAAGAAAGTGTATTACGCGCTCCCATTTATATCATTCTGACATCACTTACCCATGCATTAAATTTTTCTGGGTAACCCTGAAATTTTACTAAATATTCGCTTTTGCCATTCCTTTTCCTTGTTCTAATAACTTTTTCAACAGGATAAAATACAGAATCGGATACTTTCTGCAGTTCTTGGGGATAAAAGGTGCCCTGAATAATTTCCCCAGATAAATCTTTTACTCTGTAAACTATTGGATTTCTAGAAAGGATTTGGTGAATAGTAAAAATTTCTCTCGTCCAATTTTGTTCATAACCCTTTTCAAAATTAAGTTTTTCTCTGCTGATTCGCACGGTATCACCCACTTTGAATATGGATTTTGATTGTTCTTTCAGAGATTTTCCGTACAAAGTTAGCCACACTTGAGTTTGATTTCGTTCGCTTACCGAGCAGGGTTCCATGCGAATGCTTCGATGCCATGTATGATTATAACTGTACACTAATTTTCCAACGACATCAATGTAACACTTTGTGTTCATTTCAGTAAAATATTTCCACATTTTAGTCTTCAAAGTACGATTGAATCGTTCTACAATAGAGGCCTTTGCCTTATTATTTGTTGTAAAAAATCCAACTTTCATTTTCTTTAGGTATTTTTGGAACACAACGTTCACAAATTCTTTCCCAGCATCTGTTTGTAATTTTTTTGGAATGCGCTCCGAAAATATTTTTTTAAAAGCTTATACAATAGATTCGGCTTTTTTATTCTTCAATGGTATAGCCCAAGCATATTTCGAAAGAACATCGATACAAGTCAACAAATATTTGTAACCGTCATTAAAAGAAGATAAGGATTGCATATCGACTAGATCTGCCTGAAATTGCTGATTTATTTGGCCAACGATTACTCGATTCGTATCAAATTTTTTCCTAACTGGTTTATGCAAAGTATATGATTCCTTTGTTTGTAACCAATTTTTTATATCTTTTCTAGAAACCTTCCCTTCTAGAGAAGGATATGCAGCATCGATACCACCGAAACTACCTGCGTGTTCGGGAACACGATAAGTGTTTTTCCACTCCATGTTGAATTCAAATACTGGTTTTAATCATTAATACCATGTTAACTTCCGAAATTATTTTTAGATATGATTCAATTCGGAAATAAGTTTCATATTTATCAACGCGAGAGCAAGGATAAGGGGGGGGGGTAAAGCGTCACGGATGAAGAAGGGCGAAATGAGAGGGACCACCTTGGAAGGGGTGGATGGGAAGGAGCGAAAAGAATAGCGAAGGACCGCGGGGCGAAAAGGGACGGGGTGAAGAGGCGAAACAGGACGCGGGGGAAGGGGACGTGGAGGCTGCGGTTTGACTGACGTTGAGACCTCAAAAGCCTCAGAGCCTCATGATCCAGAACCCCCACTTTTCATCTACTAACCTAGAAACGATTTATAAAGATATATATTTTGTTTTTATAAATGTTAAGCTTAGGGTACATAGTGATCTCAGTAAGGAAGTTTTTAATTTGTTTTCTTAGCCCAAATCTTATCAGGTATATATATATGCTGACAATGTTTTAAATTGATCGATTGGGTCATGGAGCAACACAGGTTTCTAATTTTACTAATTTTATAGTATTAAATTATTTTATGCATTTTTTATACTAAGCAAATTTTTTAAACATTTCTTTATTTTATTTCTGATCAATAAACTGAATCCAATAGTTAGATATTTAAAAAAAACCCCGAAATTTCGGGAGGTATTTTAATAAATAAGGTGTTGTTTGAATTCTTTTTTATAATCATCAGACAAATCTTTGAAAAACATGCCCAGATTTTATAAAATTTTTATTAAATCCCGTCAAAATTTATTAAAAAATGTACAACTCTTTCAAATATATGAGATTGTTGTGATCGTTCCTGAGTTTCTCTCAATTTACTATCAAGCAAATTCTGTCTTGTTACACACATCCGACCCTGTTTTGTATTTCGTTTTACATGTTTCATTACTGAAATTAATAAATGCATTTCTTTCATTCATCTCACAATAATTGAAATATATCATTAGAATACTAAAGTATATTATTGCGAATCTTTTATTTTGCAGCAATATCTTCTTGCATTTCAAATAAAACCCTTCCAAGATTAATAGTTCTACGGAATTTCACCATTTTACTAAAATAAAATATTAGTATAATAATATAAAATTATTTTAATACATTTTTTTAAAAATCAGAACGATGTGATTGTCAAAAAGATCCCCAAAGAAAAATAGAAGTCTTTATGCAAGTTTTGAATAAGTAATAGTAGCAATTGAGACAGAGACATTAACAAACTTTTTTACGAGGTCCAATAAAAAGCTATCTTTCTATTTTAATGCGACTGATTTAATCTATCGATGTAAGATCGCTATTTGTTATGTGAAGGCTCAATTCATCAATTAGCTGCAGGTTTTATATATTTCTGAAAGTCTTCAAAAGTTGGCACATCTGGAAAATTTTTTAAATAGTAATACAAAAGTATAAATCGCAAAAATATTAAAGTATTAATAGTATTTAAAAAAATTAATATTTGTTAAGCTGAGTATCAAGCATTATAAAAATAACTATCAAAACCAAGAACTAAGTTATACTTTTATCTGAAAACCCTCTTAGGATTCTAGTATAACTTATGTGGGGTTGAAGGAAACGATTTTGATGAACTTAGCTACAACAGAATCATTTATTATGGAAAGTAGCAACGAAATAATTGACTTACATAATATTTCTAGGATTTCAAAACTAAATGAATACTTTATACCTTTTTTTAAAAAAAAGAAATACAGCTTCCTAATTTTCTTTACAAAACATGTACTGTTAAATGTTTTTTTCTTAAATGTATTTATGTTGCATGTAAATGTTAAAATTTTAATATAAATAACTATGCAGCTAATGATTGTTTACTTATGGAACTTGTAAAAATTATGAAAAATCAACTATACAAGGTTTTTCGATTTAAGAAAAATTTATTACCTGTACCGCTTTGACATAAGATGGAATGCACCACTCTTTAAGCTACTTTACTGCACAAACCATTGTATTTTTCAAATGGTTTTGGATTATACCTACTGTATTAAAAAGTGTCGTGTAACTAATATTGTTGACAGTCTTAAAAAAAGTAGACAATTGATTGCTTTTAAAACTAAATAATATATTAACTTGTATTGCATTTCCCATCATATAAATATTACTTACTATATATAATTAATTACATTACACAATCTTTAATGCTTTAGAAAGTCTTTCAAAACTGTGATGCAATTATAATGTATATGTCACCACAGCTGAAAATCCCATCTAGCACTTTTTAAGATCAAAATGTCATTCAAGACTTTCAGAGATGTAAGAATATTTACTTCATTCATCTGGTTGATACACAGAACACATATAAAGCAACCTGAAAAACTATAACTAGTTAAAGTATTTATATAAAACAAATAGTACATCAAAAACTGGTCTATGACTGGACAAAAAAATAAATAAATCCTTATTAGTACATCTATACCATAAAAAAGACAATCACATTATATCATTACTTTCACTACCACTTTCCTCATCACCCATGAAATGTAACATATGGATGAAATACCTGTTTCTATATAGGCAAGGCAGATTTTCAAGGTCTATTCCTGTATAACAAACAGCACAAATATTATCAAAATGATGAATAATTAATTATTAAGAATTATTTACACGTAAGTTAAAACATATTACTTACTTTAGTATATAGTTTTGCTTGTATTGATAGCAAGCATTAACATCGCCTGATTCTATATATTTTATATTAAACACTTACCTACAAAAAGTATACAAGTATTTTCTAAATTCGTATGTTCCAAAAGTATAAATCAATTTTTTTTGCCTAAAATTGAAAAAAGAATAAATGATATAAAAAATTACCATACTCCCATCACTTTCCAAAATTTGTGTAGTAACATTCAACTGCAATGGAATCTCTATCCTGCATGATTTTTAAATTATATGCTTCTAATATACTGTCATAAAGCAATTTGTGACAAAAATTTGGTCATTTTTGATAATTACTTACCTCCTCATCTGATATAAAAATATACAACAATTTTACCCCATAAAAACATAGGTAAATGTCTTGGAAAACATAAAACAACTCCACTACAAGCATATATCAGGTGTTAAAGATACAGTTAAGTTTTTTTTGCAAATAGTTTTTGAATTGAGTAATGCTGACTTGCCTGAGTTTGAATGTTTTCTTTCTTGACAACTAAAAAAAGAACATTCCAGAGTTTCCTTTTTATTTTTATATCCCCAATAGTTGGCTTTAATATTTACTGCTAGTTTAAATGCTGATTGGTAGGTAGGTACATGAGGATCAGGTAAATAATTCTTCAGTAATTACTTTTTACCTTTCTTTTACTGAATTGCATGTTGAGACAATTGTTCCTGAACTATTTTACCTTGCAATAAACAATTTAATACTACAAGTAGAAGTTCAGTCTCCTGGTTTTTCTTATGTCATTACATATTTCTTTGGCGGAAGACCACACACCACACTTTCTATCTGAGATATGGAAAGAAGTATATTCAACATTTTCAACAACATGGAATCTCTCAAACAATTTAAGAATGAACTTAATATGTTTACATGGTGCATGATTATCTGAGCATTCACATGTATACCAAGCTGAACATAATAATTTTACACACCTGTAATGGCATTTATCACACACACACATAACCTCTTTCTGAAATGCTACCATAATCTTTTTAACAACATAAAATACATCTCCATTACTCTGCGATTTTACAAACCAAGAATTTGTTGCCTGGTCATAAATATCTGTCAGGAATCTTCAATTCATTTTGAAAGGGAAGTAGGTTGTGAGGATATAAACTGGGGAGAGTACCATTTAAAATTCTATAATGTGCTAAATATGTGTCATGCTGTATTTTCAACAAACTATCTGCTTGACAGTTAAATTTTCATTTAAAAATAATTGGACATTCATGCATTGTGAATAGATTAACAATATATATTTTTATCAGCATTGGCATGCAGAAGTAGATGATGTGACTTATACTATTAGTAGGCTGAATTACAATAATTATCATCAAAATATTTATTGAAAGCAGGCTTTTTATCAGTCGATGCAATTTTAAAATTTTCCATTATTTGTTTACATCTGATTGAACTTATTCCTTCCAAATGAGCTACTAGAGAAATTTCCCTTCGCATTTCAAAATTGGAAAACAAGATCATTTAATCATTTCTTCCAAGTGCATTGAAGGCGTAATGCAATTAATTTTTAACTGGGCACCCTTTCTCTCAGAATGTTGAAACACAATACATATTTGCTGTATTTAATTTATTAGTAATAACATGAGCAACAGAGTAAAGCATTCCTTATTAGTCAAGTACAATTAAACTTCTATTAACCGAATACATATTCTAATACTGAAGATTTTTCAATACCCATTTCAAGATTAGCTTTAATGAACTCTATACAAGTTTTATAAACCAGTTGAAATGCTTGATTATGCTTTGAAAAATATATTACACTGATCCCTTAATAGTCTTTATAAAGAGTGATTCTACCAAGAGAGAGAGAGAGATATTCCATTAATAATTGGAATATAGAATCTTTGATATTTCTATACAACTAGTTTTTCTTTTATATGTCTAGGAAGCTTCACATGTTAGCAAATGTATTAAATATCTAAATCTACAATTTCACTCATAATATGGAAAAGGTTAAGAGAAAGTTAAATCTAAACATATTGTGTAGATCTTTACAAGTGATTCGTATAAAATTTTTTGCAATAGATAATACATTCCAATAATGATTTTTTTTCTTACTTTAATTAAATAAATGTATTTTCTTATTAAGAATAGTGTTATTACCTTTGTTGGATCATAGCAGGGCACCCTTCTTTTACAAGAACACCTCCAGAAAATTTGTATTTTCTATTATTATCCTCACAATCATTTAAAAATTTAGCCAAACAATTTACCTCATATATTTACTCTAATTTTTCATAACCATCAATAGAACTTTCGATTTAACGACAAGAAAATGTTTTACACTCACGAGATCCGCCAAGTGGGCAATCACCCAGCAGGAACTAAAAAAATAATGAATCTACTACAATGGTAAATACCTGGAAATTTTAAAACGTATTATTAAAACATTATAAATAATCAAGGCATAAAATTTTTACATTCACGTGATCGGAGAATCGAGCTTTCACACGGCAGAAGCTAGAAAGTCGATGAACGGAAAATGTTAATTACATCAAATCAAAGCACAAAATAAAAAAAAATACAATATAAAAAGAGTAAAATAATAATAATTCAAAATTATGAATAAAAGTTTTTAGTTGTTCACATAAGTTAGAAATTCCATAAATCAGAAAATATGTTAAAATGATGGGAATCTTAACAGGAAATTTACACAATATAAAAACTGCAAAAAAATTTTACAATTAAACATTACAATTCAAAGTTATAAAATACTTAATCAATAAATCTCGCCGCTAGAATTTTATATACGAACATTTCAGCACGAGCGCTATAGCAAGAATGATTCTAGTAGGTGCACAATTAAGCCAACGATGAACTTGGCGATTTTCAAAAAGAGGCCAAAAATATCAAAGTAACCCATCCTTATTTGTAGATTATAGGAATAGGTGCTGCCAACGGAATTGCGCATTACCCATCCTGTCTAGTTTGTTCCTTTTATCTGTCCCTATCGTGTTGCTCTACATCCCTTCAACCATTCAATCAATCAATCAAGCATAGTTGAATGATTGAAAATTTTAAAATATGATTAAGAAACTTCGATATTTATTAAATTAAAAGAATATTTTAAAAGAAATAACTGTTTTGTCTTCCCTTGTACTATGTTATTTTATTTATCATGATTCCGAATATGTTTTAAATGAATGATTCATCAAATATGGGATATATAGCCTTAATTGTTCAGTATCTAACTGCTCAATCAATTTTGTTAAATATTGAAATTCGTTTATGGTAAGTTACATTGTTTGTTGCTGTGGAAGTGAATTTAATGTATAAAAATGTGACTGAAGTTTGTGGAAACCCTGTTCTACTCTTCTTTTGAAGAGGTAGAAACATCAGTGTGTGTGAAAATCGTTCCGTGAATTCACTGGGTGTTATATTCGTTTACTGCTTATAAGTAAAAATGTATATGTTTGGATTTCAACAATTACTATTTGTGTATTTAAATGCTTGCTGCTAAGATTTATTGTTTCAGATTATACTCAATAACAAAGCAGAGTTTTCACATTCTTTAAATTGGTTATTGATATTAAAGTTAGATAGATTGTATATATAGATTAGATAATTAGATTTCAGTTATAAGGATTCTTTAAAAAATAGATAATTGATAGTAAAAAAATTTAGAAATCAGCAATGTTTTACTGATTATAAAATTTATAAATAAATTTAAATAAAGATATTCTTGACAAAAATTTATAAATAAATTTAAATAAAGATATTCTTGACAAAAATTTATAAAAATAAATAACAAATCAGAAAAAAAATTGATTTATTTCTTTATTGACTTAAAAAAATTACAGAAGGAAAGGAAAAGAATTCAGTACTTTTTTATACACTGGCTAACAAGTCATAAGTCAGATTTATATTTTTTATAGTATTTTCTTTAAAATGTCCTACAAAAGCACCACACATAAAACACAAAAGTTTCATTACAGATAATGTGAGAAATACTCAATAGCACTATATTTACTCCATTGTACGTGTTATTGTTCTATCAATGTTATTGTCTTCTTTATTTATTGCTTTTATGGTACTTACGTATTAGCATCACCACATCAAAATTGGCGCCATGGGAATTGCACCTTGTAATCAAAACAACAAAGATTCTAACATGTTTAATTTGTAAAATATGGTACTTAATGCAAGGCTGATCCTAGGGTGTCGGCTGCCCATGTGCGAAGATTTAATGTGCCTTCCCTCTAGAGAAATTTTCATATTTCGCCTTATGATATTTTTTTATATTTTGACAAATTTTCAATTACTTATTATAATACTTTTACTATGATTGATAAGTATTATAATAAGTAATTTTATATTTAATTATTAATCGTAATACTAACATATTTACTTGCTCATTATAATACTTATATATTGTGGTTATAAAATCTACCTGCATAAGAGGAAGTAAAACATTAATAAAAATACAAATAAAATTTGAAGTGCAAAACTTTGTTTTTTGGTCAGCTAATAGGTTATGATAGCGACAAAATACTTTAACAAGATAATAAACAAGCAAAAATATTGCCTTTGAAATAAAAAAGACATTTTATAATAAGAAAAGTAAAACAGTATTTACTCAGACAATATAATCTAATAAAAAAGTACAAAAGCATAAATCTCATGAAACAAAAAGTACATGAATCAGTCCTTCTACAAAGGCTACTTAACAATTAACTATAAAATAATTTTTCTGGCTTTCTGAGAAGAAAGTTTGTCAATTTTGGTGAAATCAATTTTTTCACAGATTTCAGACTCGATAGGGATTGTGTCCAAATGTGCTGTCGTATTTCTAAAAACTCCTAGAAAAAATTCTAAAATAGGTTGAATTGTCGAATCAGCCACTTATCCCGCCAAATCGATAAAAGCGCCAGTTCTGATAACCCTTTTGATTTTGTTTCAGTGAGGAAGAAGTCGGATCGTGTTATAGTAGGGGTTGCTACTCCAAAACACAACATGCAAAAACGCGCCAAATTAGCGATTTTTCATAATTTGGTTGACCAGTAGCCGATTTGACAATTTCACCCTAAGATATATACCTTACCATTAGTAGTGATCACACATTGAATTAAAAGCTTTATTTATTCTATGTGACTAATATCTGGTGTAGATATCTGTTCTAATATCTCATTACAAATAGATTCGGCGAAAATATTAATTATTTCATTTTGAAAATGCTGCCCGAAGTAGTGTAGAATATGTGTTTTGTTATTTTTGCATTTACTGGCATTATTAAGGTGTTTTGAAATAACTAGATCAAATTTGGCCAATATGCCTTTTAAAAATTACCATTATCCCATTTTCGTACTAGTTCCTCTGAATGCCAAATTTTGACAGGCAAAAAATTGTACTTCAGCAATCATTCTTTCAGTGGTGGTGTGCTATCACTTTTTCTCTCAATTGTGTATGTCGCAGGGAAATGACGGGTATTTTGTTGTTCCGTGTCAATAGCACAATTTTTTTCCAGCCTTGTCTTTAATTCACACCATGATCTTATACGGTTTACGTATTTTGGAGTATTTTCATGGTTATTATAATAATAAAAAATGCATTATGTTTCTCATTTCAGTAAAATCCTGTCTTGGCTTCCTCAAAAGTCATTTCGGGATATTTTCAATAACATTTAAATATTAACACAAGCAATCTTATTTGCAAATATATTTATAATAATTCTACTAAATTTATCTCTCTTTAAAATTAAGGCTATGCAGTACCTTTTTTAAAAAAAAATTTGGAGACACTAACAGTAAAAATAAGGCCGCAGTAGCCAAGTGGTCTAGGCATCGGATTGCAGCTAGCATGTCATGAGTTTGATCCCAGTACCACTGAAGACCTGCCGTGTAGGGGAGCGATGCACGCATAAAATCTGTCGAGAGCTCAAACGTCCTCCCATTGGTGTGGTGTAGTAGTTAGGAGAGGGGGTGCCAGATGAGGTGTCGTCCGCGTCACTTGACCATGGTTCAAAATTACGCGGACCGTCCCCAAAAGCCCTCGTGTAGCTTATCAGTGGGACGTTAATATTCACTCACTCAACAGTAAAAATAATGTTTTTTATATTCATACTATATTACTAAGTTGATTCTAAAAGCAAAAGTTCAGTTTGACCAGCCATTAATTTACAATTTTAAAAAAATTAAGAATTTTTGAAGTTTTTCATACCTTTATAAATTGCTCAATTTTTTAAATTTTTTTAGTCATTTTAAGGGATTTATGTTTTTTGGTTTATTATGGACAAAAGTTAGTATGGATATGAAAATCTGTTCCCTTGTTGATTCTTAATTATTATTTTTCTAGCTAAGCCTGGAAAAAAAGAGGAAATTGTTTTTTAAGGTATTAACTTTAGCATTTTTATAAAAAAAATAACTAGAGATCTCAGACCTTAATTCATATTAAATTTTATAGAACATACATTTGGGAGTATCTACAAAAAATTTCAAGACTATCTTGGACAGAAAGAAAACCTTAGGGGATTAGAAATTATCTGCCTCCTCAAAATTAAAAGTCTGATAAAAATACATTTCAAGTTTGTACAGACATAAAAACAAAAACTAATTATGCGTGTAAAGTTCTAATTTTGTAATGTGTTATTTTTCTCTCAATTTATGTTCTAATTCGAAACACTACTTAAATTAATTGTGACTGAAAACTCTTTTTTTAATTCAAAATATATTTTTGCATAACATTGATAGTGTTTTGTACGACAACAGGTTATTCAGCCTAATATTAACAAAATATTTTCACAAAAGCTTTAAAACACAAAGCATTTATGTAGAACATAATGATGATACTAACTTAAGCTAAAATTCACCAGGTTTGTACAAAAAAATCTAATTTTTGTTGGGTTTTTTTAAAATTGGGGAAGTGTAACAAGTTTTAAAGGCACCCAACAAGAACTCAAATACTATAATATAGTACTACTATATGTTTACTATGATATACTTTGGCACATCATAGAAATATTCAGTTTTGTCCGTAATCAGAATTCTTGTATTCAGAAGTCTTATTGCATTGTCAGTGAAGGGCTGGTTTTTTGATATATCACTTTCAGTATAGGGGGGGGGGGTATTCCATCTTTTCCAAATATTGTTTCTCATAGCAACCTGAAAAAATTTTGGACTGTGGCATTATCTCAACAGGAAAAAATTAATGAAAAAACTTCTTAATTATAGAAACTTTTTAAAACAAAAATTGGCCTTGAAATCAAACTTAATTAATTATGAGAACTCACAGAACAATCTAGCAGGAATCATTTTAATAATGAAAATTGAAATTTATAACCATTTCACATTGAAAGAGTTACTTTGCTCAAAAATATTTTTAATTAATTTACTTTAAGGGATAAAAATGCTTTAAAATGAAACCAAAACCTAAGCTCAGAAAACTTGAAATATCTTAAAAAATAATTTATTAGCAGATTTGAAATTTGGTGGCAAGCTTCCTAATGGATATGGGCCACAAAAAAATGCAAACAAAAATTCTTTTGAGATTTTTCAAGTTTGTAGGGTATTGTGTTGCCTTAAAAAAGAAAGAAAACATTAAAACAACTAACCTATTACTGATCTAATTCACAAACTTTAAATATTCCAAAAGAATTTTTAAGAAATACCTTTTTGATACTTCAATCAGCATTAACACAATTACTTATAAGAATATATTTATAATTGCAACATAATATTATTAAATTTCTTTTGGTGTATAAAACAAGAGAGAATGTTATATTAATGATTCAAAAAATGATTCATAATTATGATTCAGAAAAAAAATGCAAATTTACAATAAACTAGACAAATGAACCACACTTTTTTTTAATACTAGGAACAGTAATGAAGGATGTGCATGTCTCGTTTTGAAAGTAGAAGCTGTCTTACGAAAAAATAAATTAGCATAAATTAATATTTCGATTTAATCCAAAGCTAAAATTTTACAAACACTCTTTAACTATAGCTATGGATACCTATATACAAAATAATTTCATTGACATTAAAATAACTCTAGTTTTAAATATCTCTAATTCTTTTAACTCTGTAATCCTTTAAGTTAAAATCGTTATTCACTTACGTGAATTTATTTATTACATAAATGTATGCACATATATTAACAAAAGACATTTTTTTAAAAACTAAATATATCATTTTTGTAATCCGCTTTTTCAAGAAAACAAATACAATAAAATATTTCATAATACTTTATCTTAATAGGGTAAAAATATACTAGTACCTTCCATAAATATCTTAGTTGTAGGGTTTTTTTTTAAAAATTTGCAGTTCATGAAAGATGAAAATTCTTAATAGGAAAAGTTTAATTAATGTATAAATGTTTGAAATAAGCAATAAAATCTTGTACTTACAGATATTTAAGGAAAATATTATGTTATATGGATCTTTTTGAAAGCCTGTGCATTGTGTCCACTAAGCCAGTATTTTTATTTCTTTTGTAAACCCAAAGAAAACACACCCCCTCAAGTTGCAATCGCTTTATTACATATTTTGTTTTGTTTCTAAATTAAAGCAGGGAACAGACAATGTTGCAATTTTTTATTTTTCTGTTCCTTTCCTTTGTTAAATTACACAGATATATTAGGACAGTACTATATTTAATTTATTTAAAGAAAAACAAACTTGTCTTTGCAATCTTAAAGTTTTACAAAAAAGAAATAAACTTGTTTCAGTGTCACTTAAATAGTATGAAAGTCCCTTAATAAGAGGTAAGTATATAAGGTCCATATTCAAAGAGCTCCTCAGGGGGCTCACCTTTAGGTGAGTATGGGTGTCACAATCCCGACGTGCCTTAGTGATCTTTTCCTTTTCCCACGGGGTTTACCGTCTTTGGTAAACACAGGCTTCACGAACCTGGGATACCCTAGTGATCCTTCTCTATTTTCGACCCTCTTTCTTGTCATTCAATTCATTCTTTCTTTCTCTTCCCGTCTAGACCACAGATATTAAAACAAATGTTTGGCGCAGTGTAGCCGAAATCGGCTCTTGCGCCAATAAACCCCAAAATCACTCACGCATATTCAAAGAGACCAGTAGCAACATTAATTGTGCCTTATTCGGAGGTGTACCTTCGGAGGGTACTTCTAAATTTGTATATTATTTTTAGTCTTAAAAATACAAATTTATTTGAAGTTAGAAACATAATTACTTGTTGCTATTTCAAATAGGCTAAATGTAAGAGATTGAATTGTGTCAATTTCAGCTGACCAATTTTTTCAAAAACGAGTCTGTTGATGGTAGAGATTACAAGTGTTTATTTTAAATTTCAAATAACACATTCAAGACTAAAATAAAACATCTCCTGTATCTCACTATCTTCCAAAAATTAAGTGTCCCCTTTAAGTTAACTGACACCGGACATCCTGTGGGTGGAAGGAATGTCCTTTGTGACCCACTTGTGGGGTGAAAATTACAGAAGAAAATAAGAAAAAATATATCAGATTTCATGGTTTAATGCATGCACCAGCTTTGAACCCCTCAAAGTTCAAAACATAAGAAAACTACATGTATCATGTAGTTTTCTTATGATACATGAAATTAAATACCAGATTCACAATGCTAGATACAAATGTATACAGTTGAATCTCATTAATTCAAACTTTTGATAATACGAACCTCCCAATTTTGAAATATGCGCTCAACCCTTAGAAAAACTCTTCATATTTTGAACTAAAACAATACGTTTTGGTACACTCAATATTTGAAAGTAAAATCTGTGGCTGGCCAGACTACAACATGCAATAATTCTAAGTTATCTTGTAAAACTCTCGACAATTTGAGCACTTACTATCTAGAGTCCTGTATCAAACAGAGATAAAGGATGTTTGTAAAGCGCAGACATTTATGGACAATCTCAACCAACACACTGTGCACTAACACATTCTATTTTTCTTAAGCTATGCTGTGCTATAGGGGAATCAGGACTTGATTTTTAAAAATAATTCACAATTCATCATATTTATTCGATTTATTATAAATCTTATTCTCAGAAATTCATAAAAAAAATTTGCTTGATTGATAGAACCATATACAGCCTGTTCCCCGCCCCCTGTTTTGGCTGCCTGCTAGGATCAGCCCTGTGCTTCTGTATTATCGCAACTTATAGGTGACATTACATGAAACAAAGCACATGATTACCGATTCTGCGCATACGGCACGTGAAATTAGGGATACCAACTTGATGAGTTATCATGAATGTTGCGATGATACTTAAGTACCAAAAATTCCAATCAGTCATATTTTGGCAAATGGCATGATTCACGTGGCACCAATTTGGCTGCGGTGACGCTTCTTCCTAGGGGCCACTTATTTATTTTTTATGGTCATTAGAGTGGATAGTTGTAAATCAGAGAAAAGGAATTTTTATTATGTGTTCTAATGATGGAATCCTGTCTAATCTAGTTGTAACATGTTATCACCTAATGTATATTATACTGTTAAATTCTGTTGTGTAGTGTAATAATTTTATGATTTTAATTTTTTTTATTAATAAAAATTTCTATTAATATTTGCATTTTATTTCATAAGACCCTGCCCCTTGAATTGACAAATCTATCATGTCTGCATACTCAAACCACATGTTAAACCTTCCTTGCTGAAATGCAAATGCTCCAAGCCACAGTAGATTTCCCCCCTACCTTTCTCTCCCCTAGAACTCCTAGTATATCAAATTATGAAGGGACAATTTTTTTCCCCCAGTTGCAGCTTAAGTTGGTAAAATTGTTAACATCTGTAAATATCTTTAACCTCCTGCCTGAGATAATCTCAAGCACCCCACTAGAGCTAAGAAATGTCATGCCCGAGTATTATATGGGGTAATTCTTTTCAGTGCATCTTATTTTTATACACCCGAATGCATATAAGCAGTTGATTTTGGCTTCATCTCTTAGTCTTTTGCATAACAGCAACAATTTATGTAGCTAAATAATCAAAATGACAGTTAAAAAGGCCTGTATTGCCTACTCTGAAGCAATTAAATATACACTGTTTCTTGTAACAATTGATTTGTTCTGGCAATTTTCTAGGTCCCTAAGATAATGGATTATTTTCTTCTGGTGTGTTACTTAGATTCAATCCAACATTAAGTAAAAAACTACAACATTGATTAAATCAGCATTTCTTTTCTCTTTTTAGAATTGATCTGTATTAAAAATTTATCATGTCTGGACTAGAAGAAGTTGGCATTCCTGGAAAAGAATATCTACGAGAGGCTCTTACCAATTGTGCTGAGCCTATGAAAGCTATTGAGGATTTCCAAACAGAGAATGGAATTCTTCTTCCTTCTCTTCGACCTATGCTTCCACTTCTTGATCGGCATGGAGTGCCCCGACAGGAATTTCACCTTTCAGTTTTGGAAGAACTTAAAGACACTTTAATTGCAACAATTGAAAAGCTTTCTCAGAATGATAGTCGGGAACGAGAAAGGAAGCTCAAGGAACTTTTACAGAAAAGTTTTGTTTTGATCAATGTAAGTACTGTGTTTTGGAAAAGGTAAATTTAGTACAGAAAGTTGTAAAGATTCTTTTTTATTTTTTTTAATGTAGAAGTGGAGGTCAAATGCTGTAAATAAACAAAAAATAATGCAAATTCTAGTTTTAATTATATTGATAAGTAATGTATAGATAACTTGTTTTTTTCAGTTTTGTTAGTTGTAAAAATGATATTTACCAGACATCAGATGACACCATGAGGCCTTACATGAAGAAACAAATAGTGTAGTGTATTTTGTATTTATATGCATTTATCTACTGTTGTTTGGTGAGCATTAGTAGTAAGGTTGAAACTTTGCTATATCAACAAATTATAGCTTATTAAAAGTTGCATTTCATTTGATTTGCAGTACCTCTATATCTACGTTTTATGTGGACTAGTTACTCATGTAGTAAAAGTGTTATTTAAATCTCTAATTTGTTTGCTTGAATTTTTGTAGGTTCCAAAAATTAAACCAGTTGTCTTGTGTATCTTGAAAAATATGGACCGTGTGGAAGACAGATATCTCAAACATCTGGTTGCCAACAAACAGTTATACCAAGAATGTGATGTCCAGGTACAATGTTACTTATTTATAAATAATCTTTTTTTATAGTGTTAAATATCCTTAGAATCGTATGTGAACAATTTATTTTTTTTAAGAGTTTTGCTTTGTAAAAGTTCTAACTGTGCTTAAAAATTTTTTAAAAGTTGAGGTTATTGCACATTAATATTGATTTGAAGAAAGGTGCTGTATATGATTGTACAAGAATGGTTAATCTTTTCATTGGGTTGCTTAAATTATCAGATTATAATTGCTTATTGCATTAAAAAAAAATTAAAAACATAAAGTTAATGGACTGATATAAAAAGAACCATGAGAGAGAAAATCAATCATTATTGAAATTGTCATTTTTCAGATATTTAAGAGAATCTAATTTGATCCTTAAACGAGAACTGTTACACTTTTTTTGCTACAAAATCTTTGATGTGTTGGCCTATTTCTGCACTAAGTGGATTTTTCAGAGTTGGTAATAATGGTGAAGTTGGAGTCCAGAAAACAAGAATTGTGGTGAAAAATATTTGCAAAGAGTGGCTACAAGTAGATTAACTTAATACTATAATGCAATTCAGAATATAATAATCATAACTCCCATGATAGTAGTAAAGTTGCTATTTTAATTTAGAATACTAGAAAACAAGCAGATTCTAATTCTTTGATGAGAATACATATGTAAAGACTAATAACATCCATTAGGTCATATTCTTATTTTAAAAGGGAGCTCTGTATGTACAAGCTTGAGCTGTATTTATATATATGCTAATTTAAATAAATTTAGACTTGTTGTTATGTATGGGTGTTCAAAGTTTCTATAAACCTCAGGAAACAATTGAAAAACCAATTAGGGAAATTTCTATGTGTTTACAGAAAATGTTGTTTAAATTATTAAAGTATGAATTTACTGATGTGTTCTTAGATGGTCAGCATAAGTATCTTATAGGAACACTGTATCACAGAGGCCTGTGTTAAAAATGAAGTATACAGTGATTCTGAAATGACACATTCTATGCATCTAATTGTTAAATATCCTCCAATGAGTACTAGCAGTGTACTTGTTACTTCAAAATACTAATGAATTAATTTATATTTTCCTATTTAGTTCACACATCAAATTTTTTTTGTTTTCCAAGTATATAATGTCATTATATCCTGTATGTTTCTTTCAGGTGAAAAGGCAGATCTGGCAAGATAATCAATCCTTGTTTGGGGATGAAGTATCCCCTCTCCTGAGCCAGTACATTAAAGAAAAAGAAGACCTGTTGTTCAAACATTCTGATCCCATTGCACAATTTTTTGCACCTTCTCCAAAACAGAGACGTCAGGGGGAGGTGGTTCAGAAGTTGCTAACTATGATTGGTCACAATGTGAAATTGTATGACATGGTGCTGCAATTTCTCAGGACTCTGTTTTTGAGAACCAAAAATGTGCATTATTGTACGCTAAGATCTGAACTTCTCATGGCATTGCATGACCTTGAGGTGAATATCTTTTTTTAATGCTCCTTTGCAATACGATATCATATTTGTACTTTATTATATTCAACCCATAAAAAGGAATTGGAACATTAAACATTTTTAGTACTTTTTGATTAGCAATTACAGGCAATAAATTGTCAAATGTTGCTATCAAATTAAGACAAAATGCCGTCAATTGCAACCATTTTCCACCATACTTTGCACTGACTGATTATTCATTAACATTACACTTAAAAATAACGTGGTGGTGATACATCATAATTTTGAATGGCTAGTAGAGTGACAGACAACACTTGAGCTGGCACCCTGCTATCCAGACTTCCACACACTATGCCGATATGATATATATGCAAATACAAAATTATCATTGCCTAAATCTTCTACGGATTCTTATCAAGGTAAGACGTATCAAATAGGATGTTGTAACAAAAATAAAACAATCAAAATTAGTTTGTGATAGGGTTGGTCATTTTGCCAGCAAAATGGTGTTTTTACCAGGACATTGGAAAAAATTGGCTTGATTTAAAAATTGTACAGAAAACAGTATAATTTTGTACATAATACAATTGAGATATATCAGAATATTCATTAGATATTTCATTTATATTAATTTCATAATTAAAACAATTTAAAATAATTTTTAGGGATGAAAGCAATCAAAATATAAGTATAAACATAATCTATTTTGTAAAAAAATTTATATGCTGAGATAAAGACTGTTGTCTTTATTTTTCAATTTAATGCTGTGATGTTTTTAATAACTTAACTCAATGGTGCGACAGCCCATGAGGTCCAAGACATACACTGTGCCCATCTCAGTATACGTGACCTTGGGCCTTGAGGTGCATGAGCAGATGTTCTGGTCAAGTGGTCAGAAATCTGCAGTGTTGTTCCGAAGCAAACTTGTTACTTATTTATCGATTCACTGGAAGGATGAAAGGCTTAGTCGACCTTGCCCGCCCGGGGTTTGAATCTCGAACCTGTAGTGTGGAGGTGTGATGCACTACCACTTAGCCGCCGGGCTTAATGCTTTTAATAATAATATATATATATATTAAAAATTTTTGATCATCATGCATACTGCACACCTAAATATAATTTGATCATTTGAAATGAGAGTAAATTATTTTGCTAAATGTTTTTCTCCATGTTCTTTACAATGTTTAGAACCAATCCCACCTGCTACTCCTTCCCAACTGTTATCTACTTAAGGAACAGGTTTATTTTGAACAGGTGCATTGTACAAAATTTTGATTATTCAGAAACTGGAAAGAAACAGGTGCATACATTTTTGCTGAATTATGCTTCAAGATAAACTGAAAAGCAACATATTAGCCATTTTTTTTTTTTTTAAAGGTTTTTTCTGTTTCTGAATTTCTAGTCTGAAAAAAATATTTTCTTAAAATAATGTATTAAGGAGGTAGAAACTTAGACTCTGTTTGGGATTATTTTCATAGATTACCTGTGAATAGTAAAATTGTTGCTAAGTGCAAAAAATGTGGGCATATGTAAAGTAACAAAGTAGCTAGGATGAAACCATATATTTCTAACTATGCAAAAAAATCTTCAAGGGAATGTGTGTAAGAAATTCAAAGCTCTGATTCAATGATGGATGAAGTAGATAAGGCTCCAGTTAAAATACAATGTTTAGAAGGTAATATTAAAGAATTTATTTCAAAAACCTCAGATAAAGACAAAATGATGATTGATTTGGCTCTTGCAAACATGTTTTATGCCTGCAACATTCATTTTGCTGTTGTGGGAAGGAAATCATTTAAAAATTTGATCCATATCCAGAGACCAAGTTTTAAGCCCCCCTCACATAAAGAACTGGCAGGCCCCTTTTTAGATACTATTTACAATGAAATTGATGGATTAATTTGTAAAAACTTAAAAGGGAAAGAAAGTTCTCTTGTTATCGATGGATGAAACAATTCCATAATGAACCGATAATAATAGCATCTTGCATTCAAGTTAATGGAGAGTCATATATTGTAGATGTTGAAAACACTAAAACTACAAAAAAAATCAGCAGAGAATTTTTATACAAAAAAATGCAGTGACATTATTCAGATTACTACAAAAAAACATGACTGTCAAGTTAAAAGCATTCTTACTGATAATGCTAAAAATATGGAGAAAATGAGACGTGAATTGGAACTAAAATTTGAGAATTCAACTCTGATAACATATGGTTGTGGAGCTCATTGGCTAAACCTTTTGGGACAAAATATAACACCTTCAAGCATTATGAAACACATAGTAGATATTCACAAGTATTTTCAAAATCACCATGCTCCTGGAGCATGGTTAAACGAATGCAGTGATGTGTTTCATCTCAATTACCTGGATGTACTAGGTGGGGGTAGTCAGCTGACTTGTCTTGAAACATTCATTCGAAATCATACATCATATGTAAAAATTACAAATGAGCATTATGAATTGTGTAATTCAAAATATTGTAGCTCATATACAGGACTTTAATCTTTATCAACAAGTGAAAGACCTTATCAGACAATTAATGCCAGTAGCAAGTGTTTTAGCTCTTCTGGAAAGCGATTCTGCAACAGTTGCTTATCATGTATGGTGGGAGTTGTTGAACCTTGAGTTGAAACCTGATTCTGCTGTGGTGAAAAAAGGGCTTGAGCAAGCAATTCTGGATTGGCATATTCTTGCATCCTAAGTAGAGAGGAGAAAACCTTAATTATTAGCAGAAAGAAACGTCCATAGAATGCTTACAAAAACTAAACCTTTTATTTATATCATATGCTATAAACTTTGGAATGAAAGAAAAACCTTTTCCAGATACATTTTTCGAAGATCAAGTGATTAAAACCATTGATGCTCACAAATGGTGGAGAAGTATAGCAAAAGCATGTGACATTCCTTAAGACTTTTGTAAGTTAGTTGTACATCTCCAAACATGCCCATCAAGTTCAGTTGGAATAGAAAGAATATTCTCGTAATTTTTCTCATTTGTAGATTCAAAAACTCAAAATAGGTTTGCTTTTTGTTACGCAATGTTGAGAAAACAAAAAAAAAAGTGTTCTGATGTAGAAAATGCAATTGAATTTGATGAGATTTAACTATTTTATGTATAATTCTTTTCATTGTTAAAGTTATAGTTTAATATTGAGTTATACTGTTTTTTTCTTTATATTTATATTGTATACTAAGTTTGCATCTCTTCAAATTTTTATTGTTTTGATAACAAAGCAAAATTGGTATTACTTCTCTGTGAAAACTAACTGAAACAAGAATTTGTTGATTAATGGTTATGACTTGTTTAATAGCTTAAATTGAAGCCAGGGAGTTACTTATCTAGAAAAGCATACAATTTTAATAGCATTTATATTACTGTTTCAATAATGTATTGAATATTATTTTAAGTAAGTTAAAAAACATTAATATCATATATTAGAGTTAAAATTTTAAAAAATCAAATAGTTACATCCCTGTAAATAAAATATATATATATTTTGCCAGGATGGTTTTTACCAGATTTTTCCATGGGGGGGGGGGGGAGGGGTTCAAAAATGTGTCAACCCTAGTTTGTAAATGTGAAGAGTATATTTGCAGAAAATATACAATGTAAACACCCTGTAAATGTAAAAAATGCTATGAACAATAAAATAAAAACTATTTTGCTTTGTTTTTTATAATAGAAATCGACAATATACATTTTTGTTTAATTATAATGAAGTGAATTTGTTTATTTGCTTCCTGACATACATATTTCATACATTCAATCAGGAAACATAAAGACTGGTCATTTGATTGCATATGGTGTGTATTAAGTGTTGGTATGTTTAGTTTTAAATCCTATTATTTTCTAGATTCAAGAAATTACACATGTTGATCCTTGTCACAAGTTTACATGGTGTTTGGATGCATGTATCCGCGAGAAAAATGTGGATGTGAAACGCTCAAGAGAGCTTCAAGGTTTCTTGGACAGTATTAAGAGAGGAAATGAACAGGTTCTTGGGTATGAAATATTTGAACAAAATAAAAATGTTTACTTCAAAGTTGTTTTCCAACTGGATAAATTACGTACCTGAAAAAAATTATAGTTTCTCTTTGTGATATCCTGTTTCTTTGTTATAATTACATTTCCTGTAATATATTATGAACTAAAAGAGTTTTTTTTTTCTCCAGTTTTGCCATTATATTAAAAATAATTGTCACTTAAAAGTTCATTACATATGTTAAATGTATGTTAATACATTAGTTTCAGTTTACATCTGTTCTTTTTTTTTTAAAAAGTAATTTTTTAAATATTTATATTAATGTGGTTTTTTGAATCTTACAAAGTAATCCAGTTAGTTAAAAATAATCTATATTTTCTCATTTTTATTTTACTTTTTATGCACCATGCCCCAGGACATTGTTTAGCATTTCAAAAATAATTTTATGTCCAATACTTATCACATGTACTAATCAAAACATTCTACAAGAAAACAATTTTAAAAAGCTTTGCAGTCAGTAAAATTCACATTATCCTTTATTACTACTTTTAAATCATAGTTGTCATAAAAATCAGCTTCTGAGAATAATGTACTTCTATACCATGGCATTAACTTTCAGTACAGTTTCACATGACTGGCATTTCTTTGGAAACATGTTTGTTATCAAAACCTTTAATTTTACCTTTTTGACTTATTTTCAATTTTGCAGTGATCTGTCAATGACCTTGTGTGATCCATATGCCATCAATTTCCTTGCAACATCTGCACTGAAAATAATTATGTATCTCATCAGCCAAGAAGGATATGCTAGAGTAAGTGCTTTGTCACATTCTTTTTACTTGACAGTTTTTTTTTTAAAAAAAGTGTATAAAAAATGTGTGATACTTTTGATGTGATGATCTTGCCGGCACAAATCTTACCATGCAGACTTTATTGGTGACAGCACACAATATACACTTCCATATTGCATTATACATAGAACAATATGCATAACAGAAAGCTCTTCCAATATAATACTCATGGATTAGTTGGACACCTTAAACAATGTGTCAAATTATTCCTCTGTTTTGGGCAAATTTCAAATTTTCATTGGTTTTTCATCCCTTTTTGATATATTAGGAAAAAGAATTGCTGATTAAAAGGGCTATTATTTGTTTTGAATATCTGGCACTATAAGGTTACCAGTGGAAATATTCCATTTGGCATCAGTTGTATCATTTTTGGCCACTTTATCGCCTGTGCCAGCATAATTTTTGGTATTTTTTCGATGTACTTATATCTAGTAAAATAATGACTTCTTGAAGTTGAATAATTTTATTCTTCATTAAAAATAAATTTTAAAGAAAGGAAACTATTGTATAAAAAATAAAAACTAACATTTTTAAGCTGCATCAAACACCAAACTGATGTGAAAGCATCAAAAATTGCTGCTGGCTTACAGGTTTACAAGGAATCTCCTCAATGTTATATCTATCAAAAATGTCTATGATGAGGAATCAACGATGTGGAATTTATTTGCTAGATGTGTGGCTATTTGAAAAAATTTGAAAAACTGGGATTAGCATTAGCAGATGTTTTTGTGGTGTCAGGCAAGGGTACTGTTGAAATAGCGTTGTTAGTTGGTTCAGATAATTAGTGGAAATTTGTCAGGAATAGGATAAGAAGGTTAGATGAATCTTTGGTGGCTATCAAGACAATTTTTGGGTTCTTTATTCGTGGTTCTGATTCTGAGGATAAAGGTAATGATGAAAGATCAGTAAATTTAGTAGTAAGTAAAGAATCAATATCTGAGTAGTTAAGCCAATTCTGGCTGTTAGAAAGTTTAAGCATGGAAGTAGAAGAGGGTATAAAAAATATTTCTGAACACCAAATTTTGAAATCATTCGTGTCTTTTTTTAATACAGTGGCAATTGGTACAAAGTTGGGCTTCCTTGAAAACCAGAAATGAAACATTTGTTGGATGATAATAGGTCAGTGGCCTGAGACAGACATATTAAATTATATAGGTATAAATTGCTCTTTAAGAAAATAATAGATATTTATGCAAATGAAAATATTATTGAGTCTGTGATTGAAGTCCCTAAATTACAAGAATCTCATCAAGAACTTTTTATCTTCTCCATAATGATTGCCTATACAGTAGTGTTAACTTAAATCTTGATTTGTTAGAACCCATTTTAAAATTTATAGAAAATCCCATAGCATATACCCATAGATATTGAGAAGGCTTTCCTTCAAATTGAGTTACTTGAGCAAGATAGAAATGTAGCACGATTCTTTTTGGTAGAGAATCCTTGTGATTTTGACCCTAAAAACCTGCAAGTTTACAAGGTGACCCAAGTTTTATTAGGTCTAACTTCAAGCCCCTTTATGTTAGCCACAACTATTAGGTATCATCTAAAAAAAATATTAAGATAAATTTCCAGATACTGCAAAGATAGTGGAGAGTTTTTCCTGTATGTAGATGACTTTAGTAGTGGTCAGAAAAATGTAGATAAGGTGCTACAGACTTCATTGGAATGTATAGATACTTTTAAGGAGGTAGGAATGTTGCTTAGAAAATGGCATACAAATTGTAACAAATTGGAGAGATTCTAGACAGAAAATAAGATGCCTGTTGAGGAATTTAATTGTCTTTCAGATCAGGGAGCTATTTTGTTGAAGGTTGTAGGAATTTGCTGGGATAATAAGGAGGATAGGTTTTATTTTAATGTTTCAAAATTAGTTAAATTTTCTTTGATAAATTATTTTACTTTTACCCTATTATGCAAACATTTGACCCATTAGGATTCCTAAGTACTGTTGTCATAAGAATAAAATTTTTGCTTCAAGATATTTGGACCTCAGGTATAGATTGAGATGAGAAATTGCTTTGCAGTTTAAAATCAGAATGGATTGTAGGGAAATCCCAGAATTAAAATCTTTTTCCATTTCTAGGTATGTTGTTGTTGCTAATTCCACCTGTCTGACATAGTCAGATTGAAGCCCACGGAATTCATCATGGCATTGAGCTAGATTGTATGCCTGTCATTAGCTGTAGCTTTGAGTGCCATGTAGGTGACAGTATGATTTGGCTCAGTTCCACCCCAATTTTGAGGGAGAACACCCGTGGGAGGAGTCAGGGGCCTCCCACTTCTCTTCCCCTTCCACTAACCTCACGAGAGGATTTGCGGCTTGAGGACTATTTAGAGTACCCCCATGCTGCAAAGGCACTATACATTTACAAACATCCATGCCTTCTCCCAAATTTGAACCCAGGCCCTACGGCACAGCAGTCAGCATCGCTAACCACAATACCAGATGGGCAACTATTTCTAGGTATTATTTATAGAATATGAAGTTGGAAGTTAAGCACTTCACAGTTTCTTAGATAGTTCAGAATATGGGTATAGTTGTGTAATTTATTTATGGGTAGTTTGTAAGAATAGTGACATAGGAACAAGTTTCATCACTTCAAAAAGTTGGTATGGTCACCATTAAAAGCTGTGTCATTACCTAGGCTTGGGTTCTTAGAAGCTTGATTATCAATTGGGTTTTCTTCTAGGATTGCTAAGATTTTTAAGTGTGAGCCAGCTGTTCATTATTGGGCTTATTCTACCATAGTTTATGGTTGGGTTAGGAGTCATCCAGATAGATTTAAGCTCTGTTAAGAACCAAGTAGATGAAATTAAAAAACTTTCTAACCCCAGTGATTGAAATCATTGCCCAGGAAAAGAAAATCTTGTTAGAGGTTTATCTGTCAACAAATTAGCAAAGTGTGATGCTTGGTGGAACGGACCATATTGGCTTCACCAACCAAAAGAAAATTGGTCTAAAAGTTAAGTTCCTGACATCAGAGAAACAGAATTGAGAAAGAAATCTGAGAAAAGAAACCAAAATCAGTGCATTTTAGAAGCAAATGATCACATGCTTAACTTATAAAATAGTAATGTGAATAAAATGTTAAGAGTGACAACCTTGGTTTTACAATTTTGACCAACAGCAGACTTAACAATATAAAGGATAGTTATCAAACTAAGCTTTATTTAGATAAAGAAAACTCGAGGTGAGAGATAATTCTATTCTGAGAATTTAGCTTTTGAAAAACAACAACCAATGACACAACTAGAAATTAGAAATTTTGTTCCTATTTTAGATTCCCAGGATATTTTAAGAATATTCACTTGATTGGAAGAAGCAGAGTTAGTGATTGGAAAAAATCAAGCCATGCTCTTACCAGCAAATTCTAAGTTTACAGAATTGCTTGTTACGTGGGAACATATCGTAGTATTTCACTTTAGTGTTTCCACAACCTTGACACAAATTAGATGAAAAATTTGGGTACCTGAAGCTTGACAACTAGTTAAAAGAATCATAAAAATTTAGGTTTGTCATAAATATGCCGCTAAACCATCTGATGAAATGACAGCACATGTATCTTAAGATAGAATTGTAGAGTTACCCCCTTTGAAATCACAGGTATCAACTTTACAGGACAGATTTTTGTAAAGGATGATAAACAAGAAAAAAATGTACATTGCATTTTTTACTTTTATGATCACAAGAGCTGTGGATTTGGAACTTGTATCATCGATGTCAATAAAATACTTCTTACTTATGTTACTATGATTTTTCTCTATTAGAGGAAATTGTAAGGTTGTTTATTCAGAGAATTTTAGTGCATTTAAAACAGCTCGGAAGGAGTTGAATCATCTTGTCAATGTTTTAAAGAAGAATGAGATGCAGGGTTTTATTGCAAACAAAAAGGTGCGATGGAAATTTATACCTGATAGAACCCAATGGTGGGGAGATTATTATGGAAGAATGGTAAAAACAGTTATGGAGCACTTGAGGAAGATCTTGGGTAGATCACTTCTTAGTTTTGAGAAGCCAGCTCACTTTTTGCACTTTGTTTGAAATTACTTTGAATATCCCATGCAACTTGCAGAGCTCTTTTGACATTATGATGAAGAAAACTTTATAAAACTGTGGACTAGGTGGAACCAACAGTATTTTCTACAACTGCGAACTGCCTGCAAGTTTAAAACTCTAAATGTCTGTGAAAATTTAAAAACGAGTCATGTTGTACTTGTGGAAGGTACAACAAAATCCAAAGTGTTGTGGCAGCTGGGAAGAATTCAAGAAGTATTAATATGACATGACAGCAATGCAAGAGCATGTGTTGTTAAAACATTGCAAAATCTTTTCCACAGACCCATCCAAATGCTTAAATGCCCATCCTTTGAAAATTAACTATGCATAAATTTTGGTATAGTATTCATATTCAATTTTAGTTGTATTTCATGTTGAATTGAAAATTTATTCATTTTTCCAGGATTAGAAATTTGTTATTCTTAAATCATTTGATAACAGTATATGAGTGTGTTACATTTTTCTATAACCAATATTTAATATGTAATTGTATGTTTAGTAATTCCATGTGTTATAATTAGTTCAAAATTGTAGTTTGGTTCATTTATGTGAATATAATTAAATTAAATGTATAGTTGATATTAAGGCTAGTGAATTATTAAATTTAGTATTGTTTAATTTGTGGATGAACAGTTCATCAGTGGGGAGTGTGGCGAAAAGTGCTCTAGATGGCACTCACCCTCTTTTTGTAAAAAAAATGGAAATTGTTTGTTAAAAGAATTTTGTAGTTAGTTTCAGTTCTGCTTTAAGTTTTGCTGTAGTATCATGCAGATGATGTTTCATTTTGCTCATTAGGAGCTCATGTTAGAAAATTTAGAATTAATATGCTGGACTGAGAAAGTGTAAATATGCATTTATAAAACAACAATAAAAGCATAAAAGGACAGTAATGGCTGGGAGAATTATTTTAGTAGGACTTATTCATTCATAAGTTATCATCATAAACCACTGAACCATGCCTAGTAACGTAAGATGTGCAACAATATATATTCCTTTTCCAGTATATATTTATAAGACCAATTAGTTTTTTTATTTCATATTCTTTTATCAGGAAAATGCAGTTTTGGTTCTGTTGTTGCGTATGTTAGCTTTGGGATTACAAGCTTGGGAAATGATTAGCACTCAAGTATATAAAGAGCCAAAGTTGGTATGTATAATTTTTAATCAGGATTTTTGTAGGTTAAACTTAAGTAAAATAATTTGTAATTTCTCCATTAAAAAATATTAAATTCTCAATTCAATGCAGCATTACAGTGAAATACTGTAATGCTGCATATATTTCTGATATATATGGAGCCAAATTGAAGTGGCAATTGCAATTCACTTCATATTTGTAAATAAATTATTTTCTACACTTTAATTTTTTTAAAAAAAATTTCATATATTTATTTTTTTATCCATGAATTTCAAAATGATTATGTAAATCTATGCTTAGTTTTAGTAAAAAAATATTTCTTTCATTTTCTCAAAATTTATATTCTATTAAGATGGTAAGGTATAAGATTTGAAGAAGAAATGACTAAAATCAATAGTTTTATTGATTTTGCTGGTGGTAAGCTTATATTATCTTGTTCTGAATTTATTTAATCTGGTGTTTGTTTCTATTAATACACTGTTACTTCATCATACTTCTGCTCCAGTTGACTAGTTTAGTGTTCGACTATTATACATTAACTTATTTTCTTTTTTAGGATGCTCAACTTGTCACCAAGTTCCTACCTTCTCTCATGTCTTTAATGGTTGATGATCAGGTAATTATGAAAAAAGTATTGTAAATTTCATATGATTTTAATTAATACTTAGATTTTGCTCTACATTTGTTGTCCTTTATTTGAAGATACGAGCCATCAATGGAAAGTTGCCTCAAGATGATCGGGAATCTGCCATCACCACCATTGAACATTTTGGACCTCCTCCTGATGCCTATCAAGCCTACATTCAAGAAAATGGAGTAGCCTCTGTATTGGCTATGTACTATACACTGCAGAACGGTGAGTATTTTAACATGCATTGCTTCTTTTTTAATGGCTATAAAATTTATTTTTAAAAAAAAAACTTACAAAAGATGGATTGGTTGTTTATTAACATCACATTATAAAGGCTAATAATGATGGCTTCTGTAATATTATGATTTAGCTTCTTAAAAATACCACTTAGTTGAACTTCATTTGTGTAATATAACATGATTTCTTTAAGTGCTTAAATATAGAGTTAACCAATAATTCTGTTCTGTTAATTATACTTTAAATCTAGAATTGTGTATCATGTTTAGCTATAACTACAAAAAAATCATTAGTGATAATAATGTAAAAATGGGACTTTCAAAAATATATGTTGAGATTAGGGGTTGCAATATTGGATCAAAAGTTCAATACCGGTATTCAGTATTTTTTAGATTTTAATACTGGGATACCAGTTTTAATACCGGTAGTAGAAATTTTAAGAAAAGAAAGAAAATACAGGTGTTTTTTGTTTTATTTGCCAGTTTTATTAGAGAGTGTAAATATAACAAAAAATTAATTTGTAATTTTTAAATTATAACAGTATATAAGGAATCACAAAGAAGTAACGGAACATCTCATTTATTTCAATCCCCCAAAAGTGTATATATCACTATTCAGTCTGTGGATAAATTACAAATTTTTAAAAATGTGATCTTAAAAAACATAATGCATTAATTGTACTGTCATTAAGCCTGGAACTCAATGCTGTGCACAAATTACCAGCTGTCGAAAATGCTCTTTCGGCATCTACGCTAGTTGGTAGTATTTTTAGCAATACGTGACAGTGGTGCCCACAAGTTGGTGGGGGAGGGGGGTATCCTAAGGTCCGGACACCCACCAAAGCCCTTGAGTTTTTTTTTATTGATAATCCTATATATATATATATAATGTAAAATTTTTTTCGTACTTGTAATTAACAATTTTTTAATTAATGCTAATTATTAATTCAATAATTTATTTTTTACTGTTTTTTGTTAACGAAATTGACAAAATTAGAAAAAATCAATTGGTGTTGTCTTGAGGTATGATAAGAGTTGGGGGACTTTTGACCATGGACTCCCCCCCCCCCCCCTACTGATACGCGATATACATTTTTCAAGTATTTACCTCTAAATTTCTCATCGGATGTTTTTGGATATAGCTGATTTTTTTGCATTGTATTTTGGTTTGTTAAAAATTTTTTACTTATCTTTAATTCTAATTTTTGTTCAAGAGAGGGTTCTTTTTTACTATCGACATTAGTGTCATAATTATCTTCTCTATAACTATATCAAATTCTTCTGAACGTGCATAAAAATTTTTAAGAAAATTTACTTAAAACGTGATCAAATTTGAATTGATTAGTCTCTTTTCTTCTTTTTCATTTTCATTATGATATGTAAATACAAGTATGATATGCAAATACAGTAGAGCGTCGTTTATCCGAATCAATTGGGACTGGACACTGTTCGGATAACCAAAAACCGAATGCGATCCATTCAGTATATGATACTGGACACTGTACAAATATTGAAAATCACTTGCGGGAAACGTGCTTGAAGAAAAAGCAAAATAGGTGCAAAATGCAGCAATTTTATCTTGATTGTGGAAAATAATCACTTATGTTTCACTGTACCATTGTACACCTTCGTTTTTTCACTGCAAGGTCTCTGATTCTCTTCAGAAGCAGTAGTCGAGTAGGACAGCACTCTGATTATAGTTCATACCACTCCATAGCTGTCTCTAACGCAGAAACGTGTCAGCATTTGATGGACCCTTGTTCCTTTCATTGTTGTTATCCTCATCTTCATCCGTTTCATCGTTGACAGGGTCAGATTCTTCTTGCACAGAAGTCACAGTCTTCTGCATGGTATGCCATCCAAGATTCTACATCAACAAAACTCAATAAAAGAGCACACCCCCTCATTTGGAAACAAACTGACCTAATATTCTGTGCAGATGTTTACCAAATCACACAGCTGAAATTCCCCAAATATCCCTCACCTTGGGTTTTCCCATCACTTTTGGCCTCACAGGAAACAAAAGGTGAGCATTGCACTGTTTGAAAACGTATCCGGACTTTGGTTTGGATATTTGACGCTCTGGATGATAAATGACGTTATACTGTACAGTGTAAATAACAACCTTGCCAATTTAAAAAATATTGAAATACTAGGCACTTTCTTCACATGGCATGCCATGTGGTCGCTGGGTTTTCAAGTGGTTCAGGCATCGGATCATGGCTGGGCCTTGCCGCGAGTGCCCATCCTGTACCACTAAAGACCCGCTGTAGGGGAGTCGGCGCACACAACTGTCGAGAGTTCAAGCCAAACATCCTCCCGTTGGTGTGTGATGTGGTATAGAGAGGGTGTCATCCATCACTTCTGGACCATGGTTCAGAATTTCATGCGAACCATCGCCCAAAGCCCTTGTGTTGCTAAACAGTGCATGTTAATATTCACTATTCACAACTACACCTGTTTTCACAGATACGACATCAGACTAATAACTTGGCGTGCAGCATCGTTTGAGCTGTAATAGAATAGTTCTGGCATGCCTCCTGATAATCTACATTTATCACTTCTTTTTGATTGTATGACTTGAACTTTATATATTCACAGTCTAATTAATTTCACCATTAGGGAGACATAAAACAAAACGCATACTATTTGGTTAGGTTATGATCCCTGAATTTATAGTGGAGACAGTTTAAAATTTTCTAGTAAATACCGCCGAAACCAGTATTTAAAACTTTGTGAGTACTATTACAAAATTGTAATAGTCGTGTATTCGTGGTATTCAGTATCCCGCTATTGCAATCCCTAGTTGAGATAATGATACGGAAATTTCATGTTTTTCTATTCTATTAAAGTATGCAAAACTTATGGAAGTAATTGCCGGAAGCGTGAAAGGTTCAATAATAAAAACATTTTAGTTTTTCTTATTCCAATTCTTAAATAGTCCCAATTCTTGACAGTCACATGATAAAGGCAATTTTCGTGTTCGTGACTTAATTCAAAACTGACATTAAACTAACTTGTACTTGTAGTTCTATTTGTAAAATTTAGATAAAATGTCAAATTACATAATTGGATAAATATGCTCAACTATAATTTTTAAAAAATTTTAATTAAAAAAAATTATTTTATTCTTGTTATATCTTACTCAGGCAAGTTATTATTGTTGACAAACATGTGCTTTTTAAAAGAAATTTTCTGTGAAGAGCAGAAGTTGGCAACAACAAAGTGCACAAACTAATAAGCTGAAAACACTTGGAGTAAATTTATCATATGATTATACCATTACATTATGAGCTAATTTGCTAGAAACACTTGTTTATCATTACCATGTGACTATGACATCACATACTTTGTCAATTTAAAGTTTCATGTCCTGATACCACTAAAGACAGATTTTACAGAGGAGGTGATGCACATTAAATCTGTTGAAGCTCAAAGTTCTCATGTTGGTGTAGTGTGGTAACTCAGAGATGAGATGCCAGTTGGATCATGGTCCATCACCCATAGCCCGTGTGTTGCTTCATACTGCGACAATTAATGAACAATCAAGCCATTCAATAGTACAGCTTGCAAATCATGAATATTCTCTGTAATTGATAGGTTTTCTACTGGAAAAATAAAACCTTTTTAGAGTTACATAATGAAATACAAAAAATTTGGCTTTTAACTATTTATGTTTTTGTAGTTTTTTCTGCACCTTAGTGATACATAGTATATCATCAAAAAATTGTTATGTTATTGGGAAACCTTTTAAAGATTTATAATAAAATATAGAGCAATAAATGTGTTTAATTCATTATGTTTATTTAAAATTAAATGAGATTTCTGGAAGGAACTATAATAGTATTAAAAATTGTATTCAATTATGATAAAATGATTTTTTTAAACTTATCCTTCAAATTAAAAAGATTTCTTAAAGATATAAAATTTGTCAACTTTTGTAGAAATAAGAAATCACATAATCAGTTAAATTTCCCTCCTTAACTTATACATGAAATTTCTACCATTAATATGATAACATTTTCTTTAAATTATTGTAAAATTCCAAGAAAAAAAATTATATATTTATATTTCAGTTGATAATATTTTTTTTCCCTGAGGTTCAGATGATAAGTACTAGGGTGGTGGGGAATATAAATTTTAAAATCTCTGTGCATATTTAGAGTGAGAAGAATCAGCCAGTAGACAGCAAAGAGAGACCACTTTGATTTAGGAGTTATTTATTTTCTGAACATGAGTAAATTAATATTGCTTAATACTAGGAAATTTGATTATAAACTGTAAGAAAGTACACATGGGCTTGCTCAAAATTTGTAACATATTTGATGGGTGTTCAATGCTTTTCTGAAAGGATTAACGGACAACACTTGATGATCAGAAAATGTGTGTCCGGGCCATCACATATATAATTTACAATATTAAATGCTACATTTATTATCTATGATTTTTTAAGCTATATTATTTTCAAATTCTAATTTTTGCTGTGTTTTGCATATAATACATTAATCTCAGTATGAGTCTTTTATATTTCATTCAATCTATACTGAATAAATTATCCTACAGCTCGCCAAAAAGACAGTCATGGACTTATGCGAGTTCTTGGCACATTAGCTTTGTGTGAAAATGACCGGGCTTTTGAAGATCCTTTCCTGAATAGTCTCATTTGCTGTCTGGTTACCAACCTTATTGATGAATTTTCTGCTGAAGACTTCTGCACCTCGTTGTTTTTATTTTAATTCTTCACTGGCTAACGTAAAGAAAGCAAGGTGGGAGACATATCCTTAAACTGTTTTTCACCATGGTAGGCTTCAAATTACCAACAAGTGATTGATGGAGTCATGAACCGCCCTTTGCAGGTAAGGCACTCATTGATTTTATGCTTTTTAATGTTTGTATTAATTCATTATTCATTACACTTTCAATTTAAATTACGAATTTCATTAAACTTAATTTACATAAAAGATATTTTACTAAAGATGGGAAGATAACAATAATCTATTAATAAATTCTACCGCTGATATGAAATTTTACAACTTTTAAGAAGTAGACACTTCAGAAATTCATGTCTATTTAACAATTTTGATTTAAAAGCATGATTCCAAATGAAATAATTATTGTTTCTCAAAAAATTAGAAGCATAGACTGGACTAATTCCATTAAAGGCTACACCCTATTTATCTTACTAAAATCATTACAGCCACAGCGTTTGCTTATGCCTGTAACAAGAATAAATAATTATATTGTATGAAAAGGAAAAAAGTGTTAACCCTTTATCTACCAACAGTACTTATAAGTACTAATTCACTTAAAATAACAAGAATAACTTATTTTTGCTTACTATCGATGATATTATCAGAATATTTTTAAATGCACTTTCAAGATATATGGCAGTTACAGGTTCATAGATTATTTATTGAGGAATATTTTAAAGCAGAAATTGCTTTCAGCTGACATTTGATCAGACTTATGATTGGTCATTTTTGTTCCAAAAAGTACTACGCCGTGCGTTTTTCGTATGTTACTGAAACCTCAGAAAACGATTTTGGCTATTTTTAAAGTAAACAGTATATAATTAATTTTGCCAGTTGAATATTTAATTAATTAGCTCTTATGATTAAATTTTCAAAGTTGAGTATTATTTTGTTTGTGTATAATCCCTTAATTTTCAATGGTAATTCAAAAATACTGCATGAAAATACTGTGCTAAAAATATGGTAGATAAAGGGTTCAAAAGGTATTGCTTCTATTTTATTTTGTTGTATATGTTTGTTTTTTATCTATACATTATAATTCATTAAACACTAATAGATAATCACTATTAGATTGCATAATTTTCATTTGAAAGTATGTTAGAAGTTGTATAAACACTTTTTATTATAAAATTCATTAATCAACAGAAACATTTTAATTCTTCTTTAAGAATAAAATTAGCTAAAATATCCCCCTTCCCCCTAGCATTATGAAAGCATTCAACCAGCATTCCAAGAAGTTCAGAAACTTTTAAAAAATCACCAGCCAGTTTGCACTCAAAAACCCATGGAAGTGGACTCACCATTACTCAGCTCACCACACCCGCCCTGCTTAAGTTATTATTGAATCTATTGACCCGATTTCCGTTATTTTGTATTTATATGTATGTACATAAAGAGGAACTATAGATGTTTTGTGGTTTAGCAGAAATGATTGTAAATTTTAAAATATTTTCATTATGCATCAGTATTTATTTTATGTTAAATGAATAAATTTTTGTTTCTCTTGTTTTGTACAATACATAAAAACAATCTGTTATTTTTCAATTTTTTTAATTCCCTGATGAATTTGGAGGTCTTTATAAATAATGTTTTATAATAATTGAAAATTTACATTCATACTTATAGTTAAACCAGACTTTCTTATTATAATGCAGACAGCATATGACCTATTTTGACTATACATTGTATATTATTACCGCATTTATGCTTTCATACTATAAACTATTATGACCTACTACGGAAGAAGCAGAATAATGATTCTATGTGTCGGCCGCCTGCATGCAAGATCAAAGCTTCTAAAGAATTTTTCAGATTTTGACCAACACTATGTTTAATATTTATATATTTAATACTCCATATAATATTTCATTTAATTACTATTAAAAACACTTATATTTAAGTAAATTTATTAAAATACTCTATATTTAATTATTTATTACAATACTCTATTTATTTAATACTTATGCATTGGTGTTTATATACCCATCTACCTGTATAAGAGTAAAAGCAAAACATTAATATATAGAAATGCAAATAATAAATTTGTAAAAGCAAAACTATATATATTTTTAATAACTAATAGGTCAAGGAGAAGGCAAAATATTTTAACAAAATAATAAACAAGTAAAAATATTTACTTTTGAAATAAAATAGACATTTTTATATAAGAGCAAAACGACACAGAAGATATAATGTAATAAAAAGCACTTAAAGAATAGATTTCTTGAACGAAAAGTATAAATCACTTATTCTACAAAGGCTGGTTTAATAATAAACTATCAAATAAGTTCTGTGGGTATTCAGAAGCAATTTAGACAAAATATTTTGGTATGAAATCAATTTTTCAAGATTTTTGATTCAGAGACTGAGTCCAAATCTAAAAGCTTTTATGATTCTAAACTTCCTAGAAAAATTCTAAACTATATACTCCTTACCATCTTCTAGTAGTGCTCACACATCAAATTACAAACCTTATTTGTTCTGTGACTAATATATGGCGTGAGAATCAAGAACTATAGTGTGTAATATTTTCTTTAACACACAATGCTGATATCTCATTACCAGTAGATAAGATAAATATTAATTATTTCATTTGCAATACTGCCTTAAGAAGTTTGAATGCGGTTTATTATCATTGTATTTACTGATGGTGAAGCATCTAAAGTGTATGTTCTGAAATAACGACCAATTTAATATTGTCCAATGGCCTTTAAAATTACCATATTATCTCAATTTCAATTTAGTTTCTGACAAATTTTGACTAGCTAAAATTGTATCAGCAATCATTCTTCAATGATGATTATTACCATCTCTTTTCTAGATTGTATACATTTTGGTTGTTCCTAATAATATAGTACACAGTTTCTTTAGCCTAGTCTTTATCTGGCACGCACGATCTTATACAGTTTTGAATTTTATTTTCATCATTATTATATTAATAATGAAGGGAAAAACTCATTTCAGTCCAATAAAATTCTGTCTTTAACTTCAAAATGTCAATTCAGGTTGTTTTCGGCATTTAAATAACATTAACACATATGTGTGAAATCTTATTTGAAATATATTTATAATAATTTTATTAAATTTATTCTCTGCCTTAAAAGAAAGAAAACATAAACAACTCATATATTACTGACCTACTAACAAACTTTAAATATCCTAAAAGAACTTTTCAGGAAATGTATTTTCACATTGATCCGCGCATTAACATTGATCACCATTTATATAAGAATATATTTATAATTGCAAATAATATTCCTAAATTTATCTTGATGTATAAAAAGAGAGAAATAACCCATCTATAAACACATGCTATATTGACATAACATAACAATGATTCAATAGAAAATGATCTATAATCGATGATCCAGAAAAATAAAATTCTATAATAAACAAGACAAATTCCATTTTAATACTGGGAGCAGTAATGGAAGCGTCTATGGAAAACAATTTAGCATCAATTAATATTAATTAATTAATTAATCAAAATGAAATTGCATAAACCATAGTTTCTTTACCTACAGCTGTGGATAATGATAAACAAATAATTTCATGACATTAAAATAAGCTAGTTTTTAACTGCGTAATCTTTCAGGTAAACGTTATTCACTTCTTATGTGAATTTATTTATTGCAGAAATGTATTAACGATAACAAAAGAGAATTTTTAAACTAAATATATTACTTTATGGTTTGCTTTTTCATGAAAATACAATAAAATATTTCTCGCAATACTTTATATTAATAGGGTAAAATATATTAGTACTCTTCCTAATATGGAATCTTTATGCTTGGACACTTGTCCTGTAGAGCCAGAAATTTAAACCACCAGACTAGACATTGGGTATTTGTCCTTAATGCTAAACAAATTAGTTTAATTAGAAATTAAATTCGTATTAATCTTTATAAATGACATAAATAAATACCTTAGCTCTTCAGGTTTTGTATTACAGAATTTTTCCATTTCTAGTAAAATATTCTGTTGTACGAATCTTTTGAACCTAGTGCATTGTGTCAGCCTAAGCCAGCATTTATTTTTATGTAAACCTATTAGAGAAAATCGGCCTCTAAGAGGTGCAATCACTTTATTACATATTCTGTTTTATTCTAAATCGCCGTAGAACAAAACAATGTTGTAATTTTATTTCTCTGTTCTTCCACTCATTAAATTACATTGGTTTATTAGACAACACTATATTTAATTTATTTAAGAAAACGCAAACTTGTCTTCGAAATCTAAAAATTTGCTAAAGAAAGAATAACAAACTATTTTAGTATCAATGTATAGAATGTTCAATAAGAGATAAATACAAGGTCCATATATTCAAAGAGAGACCGGTAGCAACATTAATTGTGCCTTATTCGAAGGTAAAGCAGAGGTACTTATTTGTATAATATTTTAAGTCTTAAATAATAAATAATTCGAAATTAAAACATGATTGATTACCTGTTGCTATTTCAACGAGCTTAATTTAAAAGATTGAGTTGTGCCAATTTCAACAGGCCACTTTGAAAGTGGAGTTTATTGATGATAGAAATCAGAGAGAGTTTAGAGTTTCAACCTTCAGGTAACTACTGAAGAATGAAATAAAACATCTCCTGAGGTTCATCCAAAAATTTTATTACCTTTTGTCCCTTTCATTGACACGATTACGCGTTAAGGGTAAATCCGGAATGTCCGTTGTGACCTCCTAGTTCGAGATATAGTTAGAAAGTTACAGAAGTATAAATATATCAAATTTCATGATTTAACACATATACTACGGCCTTGAACTCATGTTCAATAAAGAAGAAAATTGACATTTAAAGTGTTGTTATAGTAGAAAATCAGAAACATAAATAAAAATACTAGAATATCAATACTAAACACAACATATAACTAGAAATCTCAAAAGACCAATCAGATACATATTTAATTATGAATTCTGTCAGTAAGCCAGTCAAATATTTAACTGTGCATTTAAATACGAGTTTTTCCCCAAGATATTATAAATCTGAAAGGTAACAATAAGTCTTTTCAACAGACATATAATTTTAATTACATAAAGCAGAATCTAAAAGGACAGTAGTTTACAAACGTTGCTCTAAGCGAAATATCCTGTTTTTGCACATTTGTCACCCTTAACGTAGTAATTAGATTTTTCCATTCCCAGAAATAATACATCAAAATTTCAAAAATTAATTAAAACAAGGTGTTTTTAAATAATATCAATTATTATATAAAAATAAGGGGAATACAGTTTTTCCTTCCATTTGATTTAACATCGACTCAAAAGATTTTTAAACGTTTGTACTTTTATTAAAATGCATGTCATAACTATTAATAAACCTGAAAACAGTTCAAAATAATAAAAGTGTATTAAATATTATCCATACCCCTGCAAAATTAGTGTAATTTTGTGAGGCAAACATAAATTTAAAATCTACCTTTGATTCCTATGAAATCTGAAATATTTGATAAATAATTTTCAATGTAGTCATTAACGAAACCTATAGAAAGAGTTTGATGGAATAAATAATTATTCCAAAAGAAATCTGAATGCAAAAGATTTTTAGTTTATGATAAATAAATATGTCACACTATCTTTATTTGCAGATGCTGTTACTATTTGATTTTTATTTTCAACTTATCATATACACAGAGTGGTACCCTACCAAATTAAAGTTTTAATTTTAATGAAAATTATCTTTAGGACTAAAGGCAAAAATGTTAACGACATAAACAATTAAAACTGAAAAATCATATTTATTAATGGAGAGCAATACGTAACTGAACGAAGTATACTAT
>BMAO01016232.1:0-89253 GCA_019973975.1 Trichonephila clavata | reverse complement strand
TTTTGTTGCTCAACTTTCTTAAACTGAATCTTCACAAAAGGGTAAATAATATCTCAGTTTTTCAGTGGACCATCAAAAATTTCTCACCAATGGATGACTGCTGTTCTGGAACACACAACGGTACTTATGTATTAGCATCATTGTAACAAAATTGGTGCCATGCGTATTGCACCTTAATATCTAAACAACAAAGATTCTAACGTTTTTTATGGAAAAAAATCAGATTTGGATGGAAAATGGTGTGATTTGCATGGCGGCAATTTGGCTGCACAGTGATAATAATATTTAAGTACCCTGACAACAAATAATTGTCCATAAGTGAAGCAGTCAGTATTGTATTTCCTTAGTTATTATATTCCATGGTCAGGTAGACTATTATAATTCCAATGCATCATTCATTCTCTATTCAATTATTCAGTTCATCTTTTGGCATTTGTTTATTTTGCAGACAACACAGAAGACAAGTACACAGCACAAAGAACATTACATACTCTGACTCTACAAGCCAAACGCATAAACATCTCTCACATGACTTGCAGCGCCATCTATATAATTAATATTTAATTTACGCGCCATCTATATAATTAATATTTAATTTACAACAGTCAGTGTTCAGATATAAGCCACTCTGTTTTTAAGATAGGCCCTTAAATTTGTTGACAACAATTACTAATGCTAATTGAATAGTAAATTTCAAAAATCTTCCTTCATTATCAATATTTTGTTGTAAATTTCTACTGCAAAATCTGTGTTTATATTTGAATTTTTCTTGCGTATTCGAATAAAAATATCTTCAACCTCTCTTTGCATTGAAATTGAGCTATGTTGATTGACGGACAATAGAAGTTAAAGATTTCATTAGCATTTTTTTTATTTTCTCCCTTTCTTTTTGTTCCTGGTTTTTCCTTTTTTTCAAAATGTTTTGAAATTTTATGTGTTTTTGCTTTAACGTTTTTCTTTTTAAGTGCAGTCAGTTAGCTTCACTACATAAATTTCATACAATATTTTGTTGTAGATTTCTACTGCGAAATCTGTGTTTATATTTGAATTTTTCTTACGTATTCGAATAAAAATATCTTCAACCTCTCTTTGCATTGAAATTGAGCTATGTTAATTGATGCACAATAGAAGTATTTCCCTCAAAATTGGGGTGGAACCGAGCCAAAATGTACTGTCACCTGCATGGTGCTCAAAGATACGGCTAACGACAGGTGTATATAGCTTGCACATCAAATTGAGGAGGAACAGGCATCAGCAAACAAGAAAAGCAGATAAAGAAAGGCACAAACTTGAGGATGCACATTTGCGAGCTCAGCATTCATGTTTTGCAACATCAGATCTGCTCTGTTCTCAACAAAAGGAACACAATAGGTTGCGAGTGGCTGAGAGATGTCAACCACAAATAGCACATCAGCGTCAAACATGATTTTGGAGTGAGAAATCACACAGTGACAGTCACCTTGCATTCCGGTACAACCCAGTGGAAGATTATAGGTTGAGCCAGCATATTCTCATCAGCACAATGACTGAAGTGTATCTTTATTGCAATTCTCTGAAATTTAAGGGAGAAACAAAAGGAATGCTTTGCACCACTGGAAAAATTAAACTGTCTCAACTTGGAGAACCACCAGTGCCATTAAAAACTTTGCTCGCCAGATATACTGCGGAATCAAAACATTCCCTATATAACATCAGGAAATACATGTGGGACGGCGTCTAGGGGAAGGTTCGATTTTAATGTTAAAATAAGCACGCAGAGTTAAAATAACTTAATTATAATAACAAACTAAAACATTAACTATTTAAAGGGGTTTTAAATTATCGAGATAGCACATACTAATTCCGATAACACGTACTCTTCTCAAAACAACGAGAGAGCGATTTCCTCTGACCTGCCTTCGTTCAAGCTTTGGTCAACTCTCAGTTTCTTCTTCTGCACCTTTATAAATACATGACCTCATCGTATCGCGCAGCTAAAATCACGTGGTTTCATTAGTGTGCCATCTCTTACAATAATCAAAGAGTAAAAAACTTGCACTCCTTTTCATCAATTCATGTTTCCAAATGATATTTGTTTGGAGAAATGTGCATTTTTGAACACATCTCTGATTTAACAGAAATATCCATAAGCATTGTAAAACTAACCCATTGCCCTCGAGGAATCCAGAGTAGAGCCATTTAAAATTTATCTTCAAACTTGAGGTCTCCACTATAAATACAATATCAATAAATTTAAGTTCATAACATAAAGACAAAAATAAGTTGTAATAACTTCAAGTATTTGGTTAACAAATGATATTGGTTAAGTAAAGTTTTGTGTGTATATATTTATACATTTTTTTAATAAAAAAATCATACCACCTATGCAAATGTTTAAACATACTGAAAACGTGCTTTCTTCTTAATCAGACTGAGCCACAGCAACGCATGGCAGGGTACAGCTAGTTATATATAAAAATTAATCCTGTAAAAATCATTTCCTTCTAAATTACACCCCACTAAGACTAATTGAGTCCCACTTCTTTCATTTTAAAGTATATATTGCGCATCCTTTTTTTTATATCTTATTTTACTCTAATTAAATTTTCTTGTGTTTTAAAGCATAAATTTCTAATCTGATATACAGCTTAGTTTCAGAAAAAGTTGCATCAGTTTACATACGGTACATTGGAAGTTTCCTTTTTTCATACATAATTTAGGTGTAGTAGCCTCTGAGCTAAAATGCGCATAATTTTATTGATTAATCGCATTACTAATGTTTGAAAACAGCACAAACCCAATGTGATGGTGTTACCTTTAGATACGACTTTCAAAATTTAAAAAACTCTCATATTGTATTCTTCAAGCGATTCATTTCTTTAAATTTCTTTTGGTAAAAATGAGCATGATAAAAAATTTTGCCCTCATTGCATAGATACATTTTTTAAAAAAACTCCTGTTTTTCACTCATTATTTAAATGAATTCAAATGAAATAGAATAAAGATATTAACTGTTTAATAAATTAGAACATAATAGTTAATTAATGTATAAACGAATTTGTTTTACACTTTTCAAAAATATTTGTTCTTCGAGAATAATATTTACGCTGATTTCATGGAATTAAACATAACTCATTTGAGATTTTCTGTTTTATTCACTGTCATTTGGCTTACGAAAAAATATTCGAAAAAAGTCGATGGCTTTTTTTTATTGTCTGAAATATTGTTCTTTTTTATAATTCCCTAAGTTGAAGCCCATTATTTAGCACTGCTAGTATACACCCAACAGCCGAACTTTCAGTTTTGAATTCACCCGTAAATTCTTTGACATATTGTATGCGATCATTGGTAAGACTAACATATGGCGTTACGTTTCTTCAAACATGAAAACGAATTCATTCTCTTTCACTGATTCAAAAGAAAATCACCCACAAGTCACGTTTCAGGAAAACGTCCTTTTCAACACAAATAATGCTTTTTCACTTAAAGAAAAGTAGCTTCCACTTTACTCTAAGTACATTCCAATTGGTGCATAGACAAAGAATTTTGCCCCCGCTTATCTTCAATTTAATTACTGCTTGGAAGATCTTTCAAACGGAAGGACAAAGGAATTTTAATATAAAAGAAGTTATTTTTAAATTTCAGCCAATTTAATGTCTCATTGGTAGAAAAGGTCCCTTTTGTTAGTTGTAAGAAAATAAATTTTCTTAAGTAGTTAAAGAACCTTATTTTTTAAATGAGCAGATTCTTCGTAAAGAAACTAACAGAATGAAAGAAATGCGATTTTGGTTCTATTTACGATGCTTTAACCCACTATTATTAGCAGAGCGCATAATGTTTGAAACAGACAGAATAAATCTTAATACCTTGAGTACTATTCTATATATAATGTACATATTTCAAGATTCAAAAACAGAAAGGTTTATGAGAAGATTAGGAACTTTGTTTTATTTTAATTCTAGAATTTAAACAATTCATACCCTTTTCGTTGATTAAAAAATGTTACTCCCTTAAATGTACACATACGTGCATTAATTAAAATTGAACTGATAAATTTCTTCCGTGTATAAGCGTACTGTAAAATTATGATTGCAAGAAAATGAATTAAATTAGTTAATAGAGAAATTTAAGGAAAAAAACTTAATTATTAAACAGTGTGAAAACTATCGCATTGTTCGCATTTTTTCTAGGTTATTTTGTAATACTATTTTAAAAAACCTTAAACTTCAATGATGGCTCCCCTCATCCGTTAATTAGTATTTCTCATACACTCTACCTTTCGACACAATCAGATAATCGTCAGTCAATAATTTCCACTTTTCATTTTCCATTTTCTAGTAGAGATAAATTTGTAATGGATTTTACTAAAAGAAAAAAAACTATAATGAGAAATGTAACAGAAAAGTAATAAAGTTAAGTAATAGAGAATTTTAAATTTTATATTAATTAAATGTTTACATTCAAAAAGAAGTAATAAGTCCAACATTAGATTTTAGGTATTTAAACAATTTATTAAAAGAATTATGCATAGAATCAGGCAGTTACCATGATTTATAAATAGAATTTGGACACATTTAAGCATCAAACTGGATTCGATTTTGTCGAGGAAGTTTCAAAATTTAATGTATAGAACATCAAGAATGACAAATAAAAAAAATAAATAAATAATTTAATTGTTCTTACAAGTTTTAACTTAATATTTGACTGCCAAAATTCACATTTAAAGTTTGAGTTTTTTCGCGTTGTGTCTGTTTAATGTTCGTTAATAAGAATTAATAAATCAAATTAGATTGGAATAAATGTCTGTAGATTATTTAGTTCCTCCTATACATCTAGCCGGGTTTACAGATAAACAGGAGGGTTTGGATGTAAGGGGTAACCAGAGGTTACCACAATCTCGTGGCACATTTACAGCTTATTCAATAGGGAAGTATTAGTCAATCTCTCTTGATGCATTTTTTAAATTTGATGTATTACATTTGAATTGCATTTTTAAAATTTTGATTAAATAGGGTACTTAATAAACATAAAGTTCAACTTCTTCAGTGAATATATTTTTTCTTCAAAGAAAAAAAAATAACATTCAAATTGAAAATTTTAATTTTGCTATCATTGTTTGAGAGATTACTACTTACTTTCATTGTAAATACTTTCATTAAATTCTACGAAAGTATGCAAACTTCCCTCCAAAAACAGATAAACAGTCACACTTGCAGTTAGGCTTTGAAAGTGTTCTTTGATTTGAAAGGACGGCGTTTATTTTTTTATGTGTCAAAAAGGCACGTGGCACGACAGCTGATTATTTTTCAAAACTCAATTTGACATGCTTCTAAATTCATAAACTGGCAAATATTTTATATCACTGGAAAGGTCATGAATTGACAATTTTAAAAATATGAAAATTTAAAAATCGATAATTTTTAAGATTTTTACCCTATTTGACTGCTTTTAATGGGGGGATATTTTCATTTTCAAAATTACTTTTTGTTGGTGCTGGAGAAGACCATTTACCGAAAATAGTATCGATAAACAATATACGACATTCAACACCTACTCAGTTTGATATTTTTGGCTTTAATGACGGTTTTGTATTTATGGGTTGGAAGCATACATGTTCTTATCAATTTTACATCATTTATTGAAGATCTGTTTATCACTTTGACAGTTGATGTGTTATTATATCTTCCAATTAGAGCTCCCAAAATGGAAAGGACAGCTAAAGTTAGTTTGTTTTTCCCTATTGGATTTGGATTCCTTTTGTTTGGAATTCTGATGATGATTCTACCATTTTTTTCCCAAGAATTCTATGAAACTGGAATTGCTCTTGTGATAACCTTATCTGGTATACATGTGTATATGATTTTGTTATGTGGAAAACATTCCTAAAGGGATGCACACACTTTCTGTTCAAATTACTCATTTATATGCTCCTACTAACATGGATGAATCTATTGAAGACATCACCAAAGTAGAATTTTTTTAATGAAGAAAGCAATAAAGCAGACAAGATATTGTTGGCTCTTTTTCGGAAGAATAAATTATTTAAACTCTTAACCATTACCTCAACTACTCAATGAGTGCTACTTAAAGAGAAGTTGCATTTGCATAAATTCAAGTCATCTCTACAGAAAGCGGTTTTTAAAATAATACCGCGATTAAAAAGGTTATTCCCCCCCAAAAGGATTAGTACTGCCCAGGGTCATACACAAAAGGCTTCCCTGGGGCACTCCCCTCAGCTTGGATAAAAGAAGCAAAGAGAGTGAAAACCAAACGAACCTTATAAGTGCGTACATCTAAAACATTTTCAATGGAAAAACGTAAATTCCCGCGAAGACCAAAGATAAAAAGAATGCAGAGAATCATATGTCATTTCGACCATATGCCATTCGATCATATGCCATGCAAGTACGATCCTATGCAATTTCGATATCAAAGAACATAAAAACAAGATGATTCCTCCGGACAAAAGTATTTCTAATTTTGCTTTCCAGCATTATGATGTTGTCGAGAGGAATCTTCCTATGCAGAATCCACTCTGGAACGGAAGAATACTTCGGATCTTTTCCAACTGATAAACGAGACCAGCATTGATCATTTGTTTCAGAGTCTTACAAAGGAAGCTCGCTAGGGCTATCGGTCCGTAGCTGAGAGGGTTCTTTAGATCTTTTCCAGGTTTTAGAATGAAGACCATTATGGCTTCTTGCCATTGACTAGGATACATCCGCTTCCTCCAGATTCGATTGAATAGGTAAAGGAGACTCATTAGTGAATCCTCATTCAAGTGGCGAAGCAATTCGTAGGATATTGCATCAGAACCTGAGCTAAAATTGTGGGACGTTGACAAGGCCCTCTTCGATTCCCCCATGTCAAAATCGCAGTTGCATGGTGGAGGTTATCGACGCATGAAGTTGATAGGTGTCCGCTTTGAACGATTCTTTGCCACCTGAGATGCAGGGCTTTATAAATTGGAGCCAGATACACAAGCGAATGTTTGGTCAATCGAGTTAAACACATGATATGAATCCAAATTAAAGCAGTCGATGTGTGTCGCATATGGATCCAAATCAGCTGTGCCTGGGTAAAGGCCTTATTTTATCAACTCTCAACATTAAAAAAAATACTAAATATTCTCGATTTTTAATTTTATCTATACCCGATAACGAAATGTCTAGAAAATCTCCGTTTGCAATCCAGAAAGCTATTCAAGGAATAGGCGAAAAACCGAATTAAATCCATCAAAAAACTACGCACTGGGGATTTGCTGATTCAAATTTCATCTGCTCTGAAATCTAAATCTTTTTTACTGACAAAAAATTTTCTGCAAAAAAAAAAATCTCTTTCTAGCCCGGGTATCATTTCTAAACCTGACCTGTGATGTGCACTTCTGAGGTGGAAATCCTCGAAGGATTTTCAGATCAGGGTATTGTTCAGGTCAGAATTACTATTAAAAAAGATGCAAATTTATTCCTATGAAACACTTAATTTTAATTTTCAATAGCCTAAAACTGCCGACAACCATCAAAGCCGGCTACCTAAACTGTAAAATACGCCCCTACTTTCCGAATTCTCTGCTCTGTTTCAAGTATGAGAGTATCGGACTCTTACAAACTCCTTGCCGCTGATAACTTACTTTCTCAAGATGTGCGTCTGTTGGGTATTCTTCCACAGATTGCGCCAAAGTGTATTTAGCTTTCCACAGCCCCATCCGTCTGATACTAAATTGTGTCCTGAATGGAAAATACAAAAACAGAATCAGGAATTAGAAACAAATCAAAATATCTCTTATTCAGAAGCCCGTAAATTAATAAATCCCAAGATATCCCAAACCTATGCTCAGCCAGCCAAATCGTCTACTGTAAACACTTCAACACAAACGAATGAAAACCAACCATGGTCATCTTCATCGCTCCCGAAACCAAATGTGTCTCCATCAGGCGAGGAAATGATATAATACAAAGCGGAGGAATACTTCTTATCGGAAGAGTATTGGCAAAATAATGGTTGAGAACATGACAAATATTCACACACGTGTTAGAAACAGACGGAAGTAAACTTTTTATTCTTTTACTTTTATGAAACACATTGTTCGTTTAAAATTTTGGCTGGATCGTAGAAATTTTCGCATCTTTGACATTAAATGTTGTCATACATTTATTTAATTTCGTTTTTAGGCATTAATTTCTTTTAACCATTCCCGTTATTTTCAGATTTAATCTAACTTGAAGGACCCCCACAACCACCACCACTACACACACACACAACCACCACCCAAATTTGTTTCCTTAAATCATTAAAATACGATTTTCTTACTTGATTTGATGGTTTAACTTCTACTGAAACTTTCTTGTCAATTGCATTTAGATATTTTATAATGCGTTTTAAAATTTTAACAAATATTAAGCGCAGTTGAGCCAGAATTGGCACTTGCGCCATAATCCAAACAGTTTTTCACTTATTCCTACAGCTAAGAGTTTGCCATAATATTACTGAGGTTATCTTATTCTGATATATTTCTATTACTGCTTTGCTTTATTGAATTTAAGCCAATTTAAGCCAATAATGCTTATATATGATTCAATTATAATAGGTTTGAACAAGACGTTAAAAATGCTTCTTACAGTCTGTTATTTCCGATACACAGTTGCTAAAGTCATTTCTCTAAAATTATTTTTCCATTATTATTAACCCTAGAATGCTACATTTTGAAAAACTTCCGGGAATGGTACCCATTCGTCTCCCAGATGACATGAGTTATGGCATGCTTAAAACATAATTTAAAAGTTAATAACATAAAAACTATACATACAACCTGCAGATGATTTCATGACATCCAATCTTCAAGTAAGAAAGTAAAATTTATTTATTTTAGAAGCACTCTTTACACATATTAGCATGATCTTCTTACCGCAAATTGCTCTCGAACATAATAAACAAAATTTGTGTGTTATTCTACGTAACTTACATGGGCAAAAAGTGCAAATTTTCCTTTTTTTTCAGTTTCCGATTGTTCATTGTTCTGCTCCAATTCCAAACGTTAACTGATAATTGTGCTTGTTTATCGGGGCGAAGTTGATACATATTAAGACATTTCTTCATCCATGGCTAAAGGAGATCTTCACTTAGATTTATCGCAAACTTTCTTCTAGATAATGTTTTTTTCAGATTTGTGAGCTATATAATGCACATATATAAATATATTTTATGATATCCATCATGTCATAAAATATGCAAAGAGGCAATCGACGTGTTTTTATAATGCATGACATGTTGCTATACATGCGATCTAATGTGTCTGAAGCTACTTCTGTTGCATTGTAAAATTCGACATTTCTGATTTTCCACTTTCTTCATTCATATTCGGTTTGTCATGGAATGTAGATAGAAGAACAACAGATTTTTTTATACAATAAAAGAGTTTTAGTTTGGTCAAAATAATACATAGGTGTTCCTACACTTCGAGATCGTAATTCTAAGAGTTCATGAGGAATTTCACATTTGTTTTTCCGAATAGTTCCGAAAACTGTGAAATTCATTGGAATCTTCAAAAGTTTGTCATCTAAACTTATAAAGTAAACCAATTATCCATTGGTATGTTCCGATTAGACCCTTGAATACTCCTTGCTAACTCTTCGACGAAGTAAGACGATAAGTCTTCATCTTTCGATTCATCCTCAGAAATAAAATTTTCATCATCAATTAACTCTTTTAATAATTCACGGATAGTCTCACGTCGACCCCAAAAGTTTTCTCCGCGAAAACGTTCTGACATCGTCCCGACAACGCAGAAAAAAAGCTAAGACAGGTTCTTAATTCGAAAAGTTACTGCTACTCATTCGTATCTCAGACTAACATTGTTCTGTAAGTGCAACACGCAAAAAGACTGCGAGAAAAAAAAATACCCTAATCTCTAGTACATAGGTCAAATGAAGGTACTAAGTCATACGTTTCATTTTCCGTACTGGGGGCAGAGTACAAGGCTATTTGTTATAGAAAAAGTCTAGCAGACGAATGGGTAGCATTCTAGGTTTAAATATTGTTTTTATGTAAATACACATCTAAAGTTATGATTATGAGATACGTTATTAAAACTCTTATTTGAAAAAGGTTTGAGGGTTTTAACATTGTTGCATAGTCAAAATTGGAATACAAAAAACAAACACAATAAATTCGGAGATCAGCATTTACCATTTACAAAGTATCTTTTACATTTGAAGAGAGTTTTTCGGGAAAATTTGTTTTCTATGTGCATAAATTGATAAAGCGTCAGTTGATTTCTATTCAAAATAAATCTTAAATAGTGGCAGTTACAGCATAAAAATAGATTAGCCTTAAAAAGTACTATATAAACGGAGCTACAGTTTAATACAAATATATGTAAATATATAATTTCACCTATAAAAATCATAATTTATTTTTCTCCACTTATTCAACTTTACATTCTTCCTTCTATCAATTCTACAAAGGATAAGCTTTCAGAACTGCCTTTCTTTAGAATAGTTATAAGCGGACTCAAAGAACTGTAAAATATTTTTTATGCATATTCTTTGCTTCGAGTCATAAAATATTTGGCTCTGAATGCCGATAAAAAACGGAATCCTTTTTATTCAAGAAATATATCTTAAATCTCTTCCATGCTTTTAAGAATTCGAAATTTATGTTTCGTCGTGTGAATTATCATATTCCCTTCAGACGACAATATGGCTTGATTGAAAAATACGACGGTTGTGTTTGGAAAGTCGAAGCATATTTTGAACTTCCCTCGATGATTCGAATATGTGGGTAGAAAAATATTGAGAAGCGTCGAACAAAATAAATTCGAATTGAAAGAAAAATCTTTCTTGGGGTATTTGGTTGCACTATACTCTTGTGCCGAGAGTTTTATCGGAAAATTCACATTTCCTTATACTAAAAAATGAAAAACAATCAGAATACCAAGTGATTTTTGGAATATCAAAACACGGTAAATTGATGGTAAAAAGGAATAAAAGAATTTTGAGATTATAACGGGAAAAAATCAGAAGAGACTCCAAACTACGTGTTAAATATCAAAGAAATTCTCATTCTTTGATGCTTAATGTGCTTCTTAAAACCTTTAATTCTTCACAAACATAAAAAAAAACTTTCGGGTAATTAATAATTAGATTCTTAAGAAAAATCTTTTTAAAAAGATTGCGTCAAAAAATAATTAAGGATCAAGTTTTTTTAGACGGATATGAATAGAACGAGAAATTTGGGCAGTGAACTTGAATAAGCCTCCCAACGCGACGAGATATTCTGTACAGTCCGTAAGTGACGTAGACAATTACAAATTCATAAATGCCTTTAATTGGGAGGGGGAGGGGGGGTAATAAAATTCAATTTACTGATGGTCCGCAATCATACTATTAACCATCATACTTTATATATGTATTTGTTCGATGAACACACTGAATTAATTCTTCATTTATTGTAAACAAGCGCAATGAAAATATATTGTCTTAAGGCAGTAGATCAGAATTTTAAATCATTAATAATTAGAAAAACCGTAATAATGTATAATAAAATTAAGTTTAAACCACACATTATCAGGTTTGAAAATATCCATATTTACATATATTTATTTCCTTTTTAATTTCGCATAACATTGTCTCAAAACTACAGTTAAGGTAGTGCAAAAGGTAAGACTAGTGCAAAATCATCAATTTTGATGAAAATGACAAAATAAAATTTTATTTATATTTTTAATATTTGAATTTTCTTCTTCCTAAATTACCTCACTTTTGTTTGTACTCCCATTATTTACGAAGTTATAACAGTTTTTATGTCAAGTGAGAACAACAAAACCAAACCGGAAATTAGAAATCGATACCGGAAGTGCTTCCAATTTGAAAGATTTTTACTCTTTTTTGGAGATTTATTGAATTTATTTATAAAATATTAAAACTGAATATGGTGATATTTTTTTTAAAAGTAGTTAATAGCTTTTAGTAAAATTTGGCAACAACTTTACAGGTTTGTTGTCATTTTTCGATTTGCTGATGTTCTAGCTACTCATTTTTTCGTTCCACATTTAACTTATTATTTTGATATATTTGATAAAAAAACTGTCTTTTTTAAGACAAAATATTGATTAATTATGGCTAAATCAAGATCTCGAGGCCTAAGAAGCGCCAAATTACTGGAAATCGTTATACCATTCGTGCTACTATTAATGAGAATGATGAAACATCTGGGCCCAATTCTACCATAGTTTTCTGCCTTGATTGTTATTCTCAGGGTTTGGAACTTATAGAAGACTCTGTCTGGGATTATTTTCACATATGAACCTAAAGTGCAAAAACTGCTCCTTCTTTAAAGGTTCCCCTACGACAGAGAAGATGAAAGTTTCTTGTCTTATTATTGTTCTTGTCTTATTAACTCTTCGATTGTTTTGGGGTTAAGAATAATCAGGAAAGGATTTTCAGCTGGCAAAAAGTTATGTGCTTTCCTTGGTTTATCTTTCCTGTCAAAACTTGCTTTCCGCAATCAAGCAAGGAATCTGTTGAAAGTAACTGAATGCGTTGCTGAAAAAAACATCAACGCTGCTTTGGGTGAAATCAAAGGCTCAAATAATTTCACTAAATGTGGAATATCTATTGATGTTGCTTGGCAACGCAGAGGCTACTCATATTTGAATGGGTGTGTAAGTGCCATATCAGTTGACACCTGAAAAATTTTAGACATTGAAGGTATGACGCAATATTGCCACATGTGTGCGAAAAGCAACAGCCAATCATTGAAACATGCATGTTCGAACTATAAAGATTCCGTTGGGAACATGGAGGTTGTTGGAGTCTACCGTATATTAAGAGATTAATTGTAAGGATGTGCAGTACAGTAAATACTACGGAGATGGGGACTCGAAAGGGTATGAAGCTGTTAAAAACTTGTATGGAACTAATACAGTAACCAAACTCGAGTGTATAGGACATGTACAGAGACGTGTAGGGGGGTCGGTTGTATCAATTAAAAAAACGATGAAAGGTTTGGGAGGGAAAACTAAATTAACTGATAAATTAATTGACAGAATCCAGAACTATTATGGAATAGCTATTCGAAGCAATGTAGGAACTCTACAAAAGCTGATGAGTAGTGTAATAGCTCCATTTTACCACTGAGCATCTGGAAAAAACAATTCATTGCATGGACAGTGTCCTGAAGTATCTGAGAGTTGGTGTCGTTACCAAAGGCAAAAGTATCAGGGAGTCCTCTCAAAGAACTTGCACTAGGACTTCCTAGGAAAATTATATATAAACCAAATAAAGCCTACATATCTAAAACTGTAATGAAACTTTATTTAAAAAAATGTCTTTATGGTAAAACACAAAATTGTAACGAAAGTTATAACAAAATTTTGTGGAATCTTGTTCCCAAAAATATATTTATTGGACTGGAAACAGTTCGTTTGGGTGCATTATTAGCTCTAATACTTATTAATTCTGGTTATGCTGGTATATTATCAGTAATTCGAAATGTAAATAGTTCCCTTCCTGAAAGTGTTGCTTAAGAGTTACTTAAATTTAATAAACAACGGATTTCAACATTTTTAGACACTCATTACCAATTACAAAATTGCCTCGGGAAAAATGAAAGGCCCCAAGAAAAAGAAAAAGTACTAAGGATGAAAAATCAAAAAGCTTAGTATATTCATATGGAGGGTTTTAAAGTACTTCTTTGCATGATTTTATTGTAATTTATGATAACCTTTGGGATAAACAATATTTTTAAGAGCTTTTTCGTGAATCTTTGCTGGTAAAACAATACAAATATATTTTGTATTTAATATTTCTTAACTTCTAAAACACCATGGAAGAATATATATTTGTTTTTCTATGTAATTTTTTTTATTTTTATTGCAATAATGTTTTTTTAAAGTGTCTTTTATATTTCTAATCTGTATTTCGTAAACTATGTACTTAGACTTTCAGAAAAAACTTTTTGTCACTATAAAATTGTTTAAAATATAAAAGATAAAAGTTTGAAGAAAGTGTATAATATTGATATGAAAAGGTGCTTTGAAAAGGTTTTTTTTTATATAGAGAGGTTTTAGGTTTTTTTAACATTATAGTTTTTTTAATTTTTAATCCTTAAATGCATTTTTCTCTGAAACAGATTTTTGATATTTTACAACACGGTAAGCATGATATCTCAAACAGCTCTGTAGATAATTGTCTCGAAATTTTGTATCTTTGTTATCTTTTGTATGTATGCTGTGACGTAGGGATTAAGAAAAAACAGCATGTTTACTTTTTTTATAATTGTTTTTCTGAGTGATAAAAATGTGAGATTTTTGAAAAATTTGCATTGCGTGCACTTTTTGACCCCTAGTTCAGTGATAAATTTAAATTTTTCACATATTTTAGGCCAGTTTATTAGTAACTGTTTTCTGAGTAAAATTATATGTGTTTTTTAAAATTTTATGCATTAGAATTTATTTTACTATGTTTAACATAACGTCTAATTTAAGCCTAAAATTGGCCATATTTTTAAAAAAATACTTTGAAAGAAAATTTTTTTGCCATTTTTATTAGTTTTCAGTTACAATTAAACAAAAAAAAATGAGTTTGAAAATAAATTTTCAGCAAAATTTTAATAAACTGTCGCTGCAACTACTCAGGCACCTTAATGTTGTCCAAATTATTTACAGATGAACTAAAACAAGTTTAATGTAGTTTCTCCAGCAAATATAGAACTCTACGATTTATTTACGTAGAAGCTAATGCCCAGATTTAAATCGCGGAAAATAACTGTTATAACGTAGGGGAAAAATAGATCCTCAAAAAAATAGTCTTTCCACAGCATGTATGAGTGTACTTTACTTATTCATAAGTCTTATGGCGGAAATTATTAAGTTCGTATGGAAAAATAAGAATTTCAGATTAAAAGCATAAAATCAGGTTATCCTGAACAATTAAAACAATCCTATAGACTCCCGACAGATTTTATTACTTACATAATTTTACAAGCTTTTTACATTGTATTCAACAAACCTATTTCATAAACTTTTATGGTGGTGGGGGTAACCTGTTTTCCTAATTTTTAAATTGTATGTTAAATGCTTTTGCATTCAAAGCAAAGAATTATGCATAAAGTATTTTAAAGTTAAATTTATATAATAATTGACATTTATGAAATCTACTATTTTAAGTGCGTCATTACTACGCAACGATAAGGATTGCTAATTAGTCATGATTGCTAGGTCAAAGATGGTCAATCGATAATTCAAGTCATACTTCCTTCAAAAACTAGCTACATTTTGTTTTAGATTGACTCAATTCAAAATCAAGTCCAAAATCATTTTCGATGTCTGTTACCTATATTTTATCCTATCCACTGAAGAGGGCGGGAAAGTAGACTCATTTTGGGCCTACAATAACTTCATCATGACGTCAATGCATTTAAAGAAACATACGAAGAATAATTAATTGTTTTCCAAAAAAGTACGTTGGACTTTTTCTTAATTTCTCATCAAACTCGTTTGAAATGGAGATAATAATAATTAATTGAATGAATACACTTAACATTTTCTGAAGAAAAACATGTCAAATATAAATAAATAATGGAAATGAAAATTTAATTCAGCAAAATTAGCTAAAGTCAGTACATCATGGAGTAAACATCGGGAAAAAATTACGTCAACAACGGCTAATCTGATTTAGACTAATCATACGCTGTAATTGGTTAATGGTGCATAAATAAAACTCTTTTTTTTCTAGGTTAGCTATATCATAGCAATTTTGTGGCTTAATTACCTCGTTTCCAAAAAAACTGATAAAAACGTATACGCTTAAGCGAAGAACGCTATTTCACACACTTCATCAACAAATAAACGCAAAACTGAACAATAACACACACACAGTTGCCTCTAGAAGTTAATCTCAGTCGGAGCAAAGCACTTATTTCATTATTCAGTGCATAAAGAGTATGACATTATTATAGAAAAAAAGAACTGCATTTCTATTTTTAAAAAGCATTTCAGCCTATCATAAAAATATATCAATTCAGAAAAGTAAAAGATTAATTGAAGTGACTTCTATATTATCTCGCTCATTCTTTCTATGAATCAAAATTGGGCTGATATCATTACAGTATTTATAATCGGGGGGAAGATGACGGAATTATATTTAGATGTCCTCTCTCTCTCGCTCCAGGTATATTTCATTTGGATTCTAATTGACAAATATATCCATATTCCTACGGGAACGGGAACTATGCGGGTAAAACCGTGGGACGTTGCTTACTTCCTGCCAAGTTGTCGCAAAATTATGCATTTGGTCAATAATGGAAATTTTAATAAAAATTTTCTCACATTTGTAACAAATAACTGAAACATAGTGTAATTTAGCATCTTTACAAAAAGCAATTTTTTAAATGGTTTTCTATTAAACGTCTAACGTTTATTACGTTACGTATGTTAAATGTCAAATACAAACTTTGAGAAATATCACCAAGTTGGCTAAGAAGTTCTCTATTCCGACAATCCCAGATATTTTACTGCAAATTTTCTCCCACTTTTCAAAGAGGGAGACGAAATAAAGTTTTAGCGAATCGCGCACGTGATATTGAAAATTCTATGATAATATTAATTGACAGTTTCATAAAAAGTTTTGATTTATCGAATATTTATTACTTTGAATTTTTTTTAAACCTAATTATACAATATTCATATTTTGCACAAAATTTTTCACTTATACTGAACCTAGATATTTTACATGGAGGTATTACTTTGAAGATATAGTAGATATTACTATGGAAAAACCCATACTATGTCCCTCGCCCAATAAAATTATTTTAAAAACTTCTCAGTTAAACTCTGTCTTGTTTCGAAAATATAGATTGGAGAATGGTAGTAAGACTTCAAGAAAGAATTCAACCATAATTACTTTAAATTCTAATGAATTTTCTTCTGATACCAAAAGAATTATTTTCAACCTGTTTCTGCTATTTAGTTTCTAATCAGCCTGCTCCTACTACATACCTCCTAATGAGGAAGAGAAAAAGACCTTAGAGATACAATATATTATACGGAATTTTTTTCCTTATGCAAAAAGAAATCTTCATCACGCTACAACTAGTCCATGTATAATTTTTCTTAACGAAGTGCGTCTCACATGTTCTAACTAAAGGGACATTTAGATTAAGGTATTAAAAATTTAGTTATATCGTTCCAAGGTAGGCAAAACTCATGTAGGTAAAGAGGTTTATTATCGTATACACTGTGTGAAGGAAAATCGCATAATTGTATTTTCAAAAATCAAAAGAAACTTAGTATTCATTTGGAGAAATCTGATTTGATATTTGAATCTCTAATATTCACTGTTAAATGGTTTATTGGTAAAAGAGGGAACTGTTCCAAAATATATTCTGATATTGCAACTAATTTCATTGAAGCGAAAAATAAGATAAAAATGTTTTTATAAACTGATTAGGAAAGCAAAATGATTGTTGGCAACGTTTGTTTCAGAGCAAGGCATTGAGTAGAAACTCATACGTCTCAGAGCTAACCATTTTGTGATTTTTGTGCTCTCAGCAACACCAGGACTCCCTTTCTTCTACTTCGACTGTCTGTAAGCACCACTTAGCCACTCCCCTTTTCCACGTTCGTTAAACCAAACAGGTTGCGTCCTCTCCATTCGGGACTGCTACTTTCACCAGGCACCAATAGACTCTTTGATATGGGATGGAGGCTCGCTTCATGAGCCAAATGCCCAGAGACAAGAAGCGTGGTACAGTTAAAATAATGCTAATGATTCCAAATATATAAAAAAAAACCTTCAAAAACTTCGAAATAAATTAAGATATACTGATCCATAAAAATTGACTGGAATGCTTTCATATTTATTGTATTTGAAAAAGGAGATCCTGGTACTCACCAATAATTTTCAAAATACGCGTGCTCGAGTAAGCGAGAGTAGACTTAAACTGCAATCTACACAACGTACAGTATAGAATTGTACAAAAAATCAAATTACATATTTGCTTAGATTACTGCGGAGGAAGAGTTTTTAGTTTTCTAATTACTTCTTAATATATATATATATATATATATATATATATATATATATACAAATTAAACTTATCTTTGTCATAAAAGTTCGTGATCTGAAATTTTATTAATGGCTGTAAGTATTGCGAATATCTTCGTCACACAATCGATAAGCAGCCTTCAATTTATTTTGTACTTCCAAAAAAGTTGTAGTTGTTTCGTAGCAAGTATGATTTTTTTTCGTTATTTATAGTTTAGGTGTTCTGTTTACTTGTATTAAAATCTGCTTCTATTCGTATCAGGTGGAAACTTGTAAATCTTTTTCATTTTTATACAAAAAGGATGATTTTAAATTCAATCCCCTTTTAATACCTGTTTGAACTTGGACGTATTGAAGAAAAATTAGCCGAGTAATTGTATAAGCAAAAAATTATGATTAAAAAAATTAATTTTACACTTTTGAGATAATTTTAGCGCTAATTAATACATTATCACAACCTCTCAGAAGCCGGATTCAAGTATGAGCTTTTCTCTGCATTTTAAGCCACGTCAATTCTTTGCCTAATCAATAGTGATATTTTTTGTTCTACTTCTAAAAATGTGAAAAATAATAGGATTTTCAAATTCATAGATCATATTTCTACTTCTAAAATTAGATAAAAATAAAGTTTAGATTATACAAAGAAAATAAATTGATAACTTGAATTAATATTTAATGGAATACATCAAAGATACTAACATTCAATAGGTACATTTTTGGTAAGTAAATTGAAGAAATCCTTTTATTCATATGGCTCATTTTCAGTTGTAAAATAATATCATTACTGAAATATGTTACCAACACAGTGGATTCCGTTCCTGGCTCAATTGGAACTTGAAAAAACCCTCAGAAGCCCCCAAAGTTTTTTATAGAATAACAATTCTTCAGATTCCTTAAGGAAAAAGTTGAATCAGAGGGATAAGTTCCATAATACCGTTCTGATTTTCACGAATTCTTAGTTATCCTCTTCGCTTCGCCCGACTTCAATTCCTTTTATATAGCCGCTCTCAATCACGTATTATGTTTCCTTCGTGAAGAAAAGAGGTTTTCGTTACTAGACTATTCGCAAATTTTGCATTTATCACATATAACAAAAAACTGTAACGTTCCATAAATACTAAAAAAAATGCAAAAACATCCTTGAACTTAAAATGCGAGAGCGTAAGGATACACAGCAAACACATGTAAATATGTAAAATATATAAAAGGATTTATAAGCGGAGAGATTCCACTGTGAAGGAGTTATAAAAAACAGGCACGATATAAAAAACAGGCACGAGAAAACGACCGCTTTTTCATTAGAAATATTTCCAGGGAAATATAAACACACATAAGTTTGTTGGATCAGTAACTGTACTCTTCCAATCTAGCCGACATAGGACACATTAAAATAAGTTCTCAAAAATCTTCTAAAAGTGATAAAATAAATGTTTTTTTTTAATTTAAGAATTTTTTTACATTGCATTTTTCACTCCTCTTGTTATTATGTTGCAAATAATTATTCATGTTATGTTAAATATATTGACACAAGGTATGATAAGAAATAAAACGGAATGAAGATGTAGGCTTTCCTCAAAAAATACGTAACTTATTCTGAAACTCTCAAATAATTACAAGGTTTTCCTCATGAAATCCCTTCTTAGTGGATGCCGGTTCATTGTGAAAATGCTTGGATTGAGCATGCTGACTTTCTTGCCAAGAACGGATCCCTTGTGATCCAAAGACCCGCGAGAATTTCAACCTTTAATTCCTTAAGGCTTTTTTCTAATATGGCCCTTAAGTATAGTTTTAAAATGGAAGTTTCTGAGATGCCAAAGAACAAGAAATAGGCAATCTTGAGCTCGTCCGGGGTCTCTGGGGCTCCTAGAAAAGATACCATAGCTCATTTAAGACTTTTGACATGTCATGACTGTCTATGATCTCATCTTTACAGAATTTGTATCGCCGATTCACCAGAATCTGTGTGACTCTGGTCAGCCTATAACCGCTGAACATGGAATGAGCATGCTGACTTTCTTGCCATGAACAGATCCCTTGTGATCCAAATACCCACGAGGATTTCAACCTTTAATTCCTCAAGGCTTTTTTCTAATATGGCCCTTAAGTATAGTTTTAAAATGGAAGTTTCTGAGATGCCGAAGAACAAGAAATAGGCAATCTTGAACAAGGTCTCTAGGGGCTCCTAGAAAAGATGCCGTAGCTCATTGACAGGTCATGACTGTCTGTGATCTCATCTTTACAGAATTGGTATCGCCGATTCACCAGACTCTGTGTGACTCTGGTCAGCCTATAACCGCTGAACATTTGGGCATGTGCCCTGAACTAATATGGTCTTAAATCATTTGTCGAAAACATTCGAGAGCACGTACGCCAATGGCATTGGCTCTATTGCAATGTGTAGCATTTATAAAATAAATAAGCTTAAATATAAGGAATTTCTCTCGGATTTTCCAGCAATACCACACTTGTGCAAAGTAAAGACGAGTTCCATAGGTTACGCTTGCAACAACAAACGGAATCTGTAAATTGAACGTATTGTGATATTAAAAGTATTCTTACATTAGATAAACTGCTTAAAGCTGAATAAATAATGGTATGCCTTGTTTCAAGAATAAACGAAACACAGGATCTATTTTTTTGATTCCGGACAAAAATGCTGGGTCGTATGTACACATTTATAAGAAAAAATAATAAAGCATAATTATTAAACATTGCCCTTTGCAGAAAATAGATCAAATAAACAAATCCACAGATAAATGGGAACGAAAAAGAGAACTACTTAACGTCCGCATGCGGAAATGTTGTAAAAGTTAACTTAGGACATCCGAACATTTCCATTCTCTTGCCCAGAATAAATCATAAGTTTTGACTTTTATCATGTGATCGTAAGAGCACACACACAAATTTTTTTTTTTTTTTGCGTACTGAGAAACACATGTAAAAAAAAGTAAAACACACACTGTAGTTCGTACATGAACTCCAATAATATGATAATAAAGAATTAGGTAGTTCATTTACTTTGATCAGTTCAAAAACTCTATTTGGTATCGAATCATACAATTAATGGATGCAATTTAAAAGAAATTGTCTCAAACATGAGAGAGTGAGTTGTTTTGATGGATTTGTGCAGCTTTCCTTCAGAACGTTATCTATAAATTTATATCAGGGGCCATAAAAAAATTCGAATATTTTTTGGAAAATACAAATTTTTTGCAGTATTTACTACGCGAATGAATGCATCATCTTGTCCGTTTATACTGCCTTCGTGAGAAACATAAGGGAGAAGCTCCGATTCCAGCACTTACATGTAGTCTTGATAGCTCTGTCTACCAATTAAAAATATCAAACTAGTTCTTTCATAGCCAACAACCACAGCTTCAAACTTCATCCTCACATTTGGCTAAGGGAGTAAAATTTTCCCGCATTCATAAGACTATGCAAGGTATGTTGATAATCATTTGGAGCATATAAGTTAAAATTCATCTTGTAGAAGAATACGACAAAGTTCCAATGAGTGAACTATGACATATGACTTTTGACAAATACGATTGCCTCGATATTTTCTCTTTTTTGAACAGGAAATTACGGACCTCCCCCCCTCCCCCCCCCCCCATTCTTCAAAAAAATATTTGATAACGATTTCAGAAAGTTGAGAGACTTTTCACATTTTATTCCACAGATATAGAGTATGTGGAAGGTACTAGTTTTAAAGCTACTCCGAGAAATTGTTCGTCGAAGATAATAGGAATTTGTCTAGGATCGGAATGAAGCTCGTGTTCCTTGAAAAAACACAACACACAGCTCCAACGAGATACAAAATTCTATATTCATCAGTATTATACAATTAATTCAGTTTTTTGACGGTAGTTGAGGCTAATGTTCAATCAAATACATATCCTATCCTTCACAACACATATAAATGTCGACAACACATATGTAGTTACCTACATAAAAATTGAAATAAAATGGGTGCCCATATAAACAGAAAGGTATACTTACTGCAACAATAGAGGATGACTTTGCTGTTATGCTCTTATGCTCTTAGTTGAGGCTTTAAATGCATGTTTCATCTATACAAAGAAGCAGAAAGGCAATGTGATTAATCAGGATAATAATAAATTCATTGGAATTCGATTTCCAGTGATTTTTGGAAACAAGACAGAGTAGACCATCCCAAGCCTCCAGTCATAATGAGTGAAAAGAAACAAACCTGCATTGAAAATGCCACCCAAATATTTCCATTCTTCGGTCAGTAGTAAGGATTCAAACAAATTATTAATATTCCATAGAGCAACAAATCTACTGTTACTTAAATTTGTAAATAAAAAGCAAATGAGACCCTGTTAACTTAACATTTACTTTCTAAACAGCTTAGTCATCAATTAGCCAGTTAGTATTCTATTTTTCTTCTTGTATAATTTCCAGTTTCGACTGGACAATTTAATCAACTTCAATATAATTTTATCCATTTTAAAACTTTTTTTAATGAATTCACAACAGCTTATAGTTGATGGAATGAATATGTTTTTTTAATCATAAAACTTTGGAGTTATGGAAGCTGAAGAAATTTTTCCATATAAATTCCAAATGTATCAAGGTGTTTCCCGGATCACTGCCTTTGGAGAAGCATTTATATAAAATCAAATAATTCCATTGACTGGCAGTTTTAATGACGGAAACTTTGATGCATTGGTTCCTTTAGATGAATCAATTGTTAATAATTATCAACTAAACCATTTTAATGAGCTTTAATTATTAACTACCACTTAAAAAAAAGGATGTGAAAAATATTTTTAATGTCAGTCTGGATACACTTCTAAGTCTGATATATATAACTCAGACGAGTCTCTCACTCCTATTTAATCAAAGAGAGGAACAAAACGTATTAAATGATTTACAAATTCAATCCAATATAAGAAAATGAGAAAGTCTAATAAAGCTCTTAGAAAACATACTCAAAGACAGTCAGAACTTCAAAGAGATGCGGTTAGGAAATATATTCCAAATCATCTAGAAGTAAATAGAGAGGCTGTAAGAAAAGATATTCAGACATCCCCTAGTAAATAGAAAAGTGGTAAAAATTTTTTTGTTAAGACTCAAATGTTGTTCGGGACAAAAATAATGCACTTTAAATCTATTGAGGCTCAAACGTCCTCCCTTCGATGTGGTGCGGAAGTTAGGAGAGAGCCGTGTCAGGTTCAGATATATCCTCATCACTTGACTATTGTTCAAAATTATATAATCCGTCGCCAAAAGCCTTCGAGTTGCTGAATAGGGCGAAGTTATTATTCACTCACTCACACAAGTAAAAATTAATCCTATATTCATTTTGTTGAATAAAAAGAAAACAATTGTCGAACAGTTGTTTTCGTAGGTTCTACATTATAATGATTTTTAAATTGTTTTGAAAGTAAAGAAATCAATATAAAATAAGTATTTTGTGAGATTACTGGTGCTGCTCCTGCAACCGTTGACAAAGAAAGAGTATATTTGTAAAAACGCAAAAAACTCTTTAAACGCTTACTTACGCAAAACATTTTCAACTTCTATATTTCGTAATGTATTGGAATATCTTAGTTGTCAAAATTTTGCCACAGCGCTATTTCTGTAAACAGCATTGTTATTGAAGTAGTCACTTTCATTGTATCTCGTTTTTCATTGCTTCACATATGTTCAACTAAAAAAGAAATGGAAAAATGAACATCAGGGGATTCACCTCTCCTTACACAACGATGTTCGTTAGCGTTGTCGAGGAAATGTCTTAAACAAGACAGAGACATGAATGAGGCATATTAAAAAGCTTACCTCTATCAAAAGGAACACATTCCTCTCAGTCCTTTTCCCCCAACATTCTTTGTAAATAGGTTTGCGTATTAATGTTTTTCACCGATATAAATATACAACTGAGAGAACTAGACTTAAGATTGCAACGAAATATCACACTTTTGGAACTTTTAAAATATTGGGAGAGCTTTGCTACAAAATTAACAACCAGAAATAGAAAGAAATGTTATTTCAGCCATCCATTCATTAATGGCATTCAAGATCTACGAGACCATGTATATCAAAGTTCATTTTGCAATTAAGGAAAATCAAAACCATGATATCGAAAAATGTGAGAATCAGACTAAAGTTCCTATTGTTTTAACCAAATTGAAAAATAACAAACCCCTTTCAGTAATCCGCAAACTTAGGATTTACAAAATGTGTGAGGCTCTGCAGATCAAAAGGGAAATGAATTCAATTAAATATATCATACCATATTTAACCACATTGAAAAAATAGGCAAATGAATGAAATACCAAACATGCAATTTTTAAATTCTTCGAAGTTTAGGTATTTAGACTAGACTTGTTTCACAATAGTGCCTAGAATTTTCTTGAGAATATATTTCAACGGTTTTGAATGACAACATTAAAAAGAACTTAACGTATGCAGAACACTTTTTTCTATCTTCTGATGATTTAGATGTCTTATGGAAAAACTGTTGAAGATATTTAAAAATATACAAGATTTACAAATGTCTTGCAAATATGTAAGACATTTTTTTTCAAATATTTTGATTGGATATTAAGTTTAACGAATGAAGACCTTGGAAAAAAATACAATGATTGAACTTAAAAGTATACTTTGACATCTGCAGTTCTAATCGCGACTCTAAAACTGTTTATTGATGGAAGGGGCGAAAGTTCTACAATATTTTTTTCTGATATTTCAAATAATTTTATTCGAGTGATTAATAAGAAAAAACGTTTCTATAAGCTTATTAAGAAACAAGATGGATTTTTCAACGTTTGTTTCAAAAGAAATATTATGTGGAAATTCATACCCCTTAGAGCTCCAAATTTTGGTGATCTTGGAAGGAGTATAAAAATAAAAGTATATAAGTACTATTTCAGCTTAATCGCTATAAAAAAAGCATAAATCTAACACCGAAAGAGAATTATCAATTTTGCACTGTTTATAAGATTACACAGGAGCAGGAAAGTGTGTCAAAATCTATCATTCTCTCGGAAATATAAAGAAATATTACGAAGCAAATAGTGGGTGCTTACTCCAAAATAATTCCAATGTAAAGTCAATGTGCTGTTGTCACAAACTAAGCTAAGCACTATCGTAGAAGAATGTTGTGACGAATAGTTTCTTGAGACGGTCGTTGAAATGCTTTGACGGTAGACTGTGGTGCATATAATTGGATTGATAAACCAAGCCTAGAATTATAATTTACGTACATATTAGTTCCTGCATCACAGAACTTTATATATTTATGCTACTCAGATATAAATATATTTATTTGTTTCCTCTTGAGGTTTTGGATAATAACATTTAATTGTTTTATCTCATTGTATAAAATAATTGTCCCGTGTATTTATCATTGGAAGCATTGAAACAAAACATAATTAATTTCGTATTTCGTAAATTTCAATGAATAACATAATGTCTTTGTCTACATCTACATCGGTTTGTGACTTTGATTAAATAAAGCATAAATAAAAAGTAAAATTATCAATATTACTTAAAATTGCAAAATCTTAAAAAATAATCCCAATAAAACTACTTTATAAATCGACAATGAATAATTTTCCAAAGTACAGGATTTTGATTGATTTATGAAAAATATTTCTTCCGACGACACATAAATCGCAATAAAATTAAACGCAGAGAAAGATACATAGACCGTTTCTCTTAGTTGTATGAAACACAATGTACACAAGCTGTTCATTTATCTGCAATTTCAAACACTTTAGAAAGCAAACAGTTACGGTTTTAAAAGCTGCTCAGTGAAACACTGTCTTATGTCGAAAATATAGATTGGAGAATGGTACTGACATCATGAGAGAATGAACCTGTAATTACTTTAAATTATAAAGAATTTTCTCCTGATTCCAAATGAACTCTTCAACCTGCTCTTGCTAGCAACCTCTTAATCAGCCTGAACAAAAGGAGCCTGCTCCTACTTTAAAATATAAAGAATTTTCTCCTGATTCCAAAAAAACTCTTCAACCTGCTCTTGCTAGCAACCTCTTAATCAGCCTGAACAAAAGGAACCTGCTCTTACTTTCAAATATAAGGAATTTTCTCCTAATGGAAAAAAAACTGACTGCTCCTGATAATACCCTGAACCAAACTTTAAATTATAAGGATTTTTATCCTAAAGCAAGGAGAACTTTTTAACCTGTAACAACTAGTCCATGCAAATCTAATTTTTTATTGAAATTAATCTCACGTTGTAGTCAAAGGGATTTTCATATCAAGGTATATAAATTTAGTTATATCTTCAACTTTCCAAAGCTGGTGAAATTCATGTAGGTAAACAGGTTCATAATTGTGTACACTGTGTGTGGTGTGAGAAACCCCAAAGTGTATAATAAAAAACAAATAGATATATCCAGAGAAAGGGTAATTTCTGGATTTGTGTTTAATTCAGTGGGAATTAACATTTAGCATCCTAAAATCAGCGTAAGGAATCCTCCAATAAAATTCATTTGCTTATATGTATATATCTTGTGACAAAGGCTCAATTCATTTCGAGGTATCTTCCCTTTGTAATAATAGAAAATCAAAGCCATGATATGGTGAGAATCAGACGAAAGTTCCCATTGTCTTAACCAAATTGAAAAAAAACAAACCCTTCCAGTAGTACTTATCTGAGCTCAGATCACAACCCCATCAAATTAAATTTCCCCAATACTTCTAAATTTGAGCTACCGTCCCTTCAACTAAATACTAACTGGAGAAATTTTACGCAACACCTTCCACCTTTATTTACCCACAGCAAAATTAATTCACGAGATTGACTCCCAAGTCAGCGGTTTCAAAAATGAAATATTTAAAGCCCATGAAAATGCATTTAAGCCGATCAACCATTTGTACAGGGAGAGCTCAAAAATTTGTTCCAAAAACGTAACAGAGCCACAAAATTTTGTGTGGCAGTATACAAAACACTATTATCATAAAACAGAATTAAACAGACTACAAAGTAAAATTAAAAGAGAAGTCAACTATTAGTGACGACATGTTTGACAATATACCCTTTCTCTCTCTCTCTCTCAACTATTAACAACGAAGACATTTATTTCTCTTTAGGGCGTTGAGAAAAAAATCCCCCCCCTTAACGGCAAAAATGAACACACTCTTAGCAATTCCAGTAAAACTGATTTAATTCCTCAATTGCTAGAGAACGTATTTAAATTAAGATTCATTCACAACCCAGCAAAAGATGCAATAATTACAAAAATCTTCGATATATATTTTGCAAAAGATAATAACAATTGTGATAACTTTTCCCTTTACCATTGGAAATTATTAATTATATTAAAAAAATTAAATTTAGAAAACCTTTGGTAAAGACAAAATGTTTAAAAGATGACCTGTACTAACGATCTCCAAAATTACTCACATCATAAATGTTGAACCTAAAGTATTTTCCTATGTCCCGAGAAACAGCAGCCGTAGCTCCGATCCTGAAAACTGGAAAGGACCCTACCAACCAATTCTGCTTCTTCCTGCACTTTGCAAATTCGCATAGAAAATTATTCTGATCAGACTAAATTATACTCTCGATAAGAAAAAATGCCATCTTAATTCCGGAGGAGCACGGGTTCCATCTTCATCTCGGTACCACTCATCACTTACTACGAATAATTGAATACATTAAGGCCGGAAGGAAGAAGTACAGCTATTCGGGGGAAGTTTTTCTGGACAGCTAAAAAACCTTCGATAGGGTATGGCATATAGCAATACTTCACAACGTTTCCATCGCCGTAGGCCTTCGGCGTCTGGTGATAATACCCCGGCCCGCTGAAGGGGGAGAGAAACTTTTGGTTCATATTTAAGACTGTTTAGACTTGATAATTTTAATATAGCTGTAATTTAAATATGCCTTCAAAATAAATAACAGTTACACCGAAAAAGGAAAGTAAAGTGAATTTAAATCAGTGATAAGACACACAAAATCAAGATAAATACACCGCAGTAAATAAAATTGAAATAATTTAATGTTCCTTGGGATGTCTGGGGGTTAGGGACCATTTTAACTGATTACCTGCAAAGCCCTCTATCCCCCTCTAATCATACTATCAACTCCTACCTCACTGATAGAACTTTTACTGTAAAAAGTAATGGATCCCACTCACAAGACAGACCTACAACAGTCGGCATATCTCAAGGGTCCTTGCTTTTGCCTGTCTTACTTTTATATATGTAAACCATATACTAACAAGTGAAAAAACAATGCTCACAACATGCCGATGTGACAAAGCCATACTCACAAAACATAAGTATACTTAAATACTTGTACAAAAACTAAACACGCATATAGCTCACCTAGAAATATGGTTTTCTGTCAGGAAAATCGTAATCAACGCCTCAAAAACAGAAGCAGTGTTCTTTGTTCCCCATAAACAAGCCCTAGAAATAACACTTCAAAATCAAGTATAAATTGATATAAATCTCGCTTTCCGGCAACACCTTACATACATTAGAAATACATTTGATGATATCGAGCGTAAATTATTGTACAGATTATGTTCTGTAGTGATCCAACCAATATATGTAAATCGACAAAAACTTTTATTTAATTTATTTGTACACGTGAAATTTTCAATATGTTTTTCACAAACGGAAGCGGAGATAAAATGGGATGACACTGACTACCCCCTAGAAGATTATCCATTTAAATTGGGGTGGAACCGAGCCAAATCATACTGTCCTCTGTATGGTGCTCAAAGTTGTTGCTAATGACAGGCGTCAAATCTAGCCCTTTTCCACGATAAATTTCGTGGACCTCGATTTTACATAGCTCCATCAGGTAACATTAGCAACAACAACGAAAAAGTAGGACTCAAAATGAATCATTTTCCTTCCGGTACTGATTCATTTATTGAAAATTTAGTTAAAATTCAAAAGGCAATTAACAAAAGGAAGTAGTGGCAGGGGCGTCAAAAAATAGATGTATTATCTAAGGCTTTAAACTGCGTAATTCTGGTCCTCACTCGCTGTAAATACTTGTCTGTTATATAGAAATGTATTCTTAAACTTATGAAAATCCTGTAAGTTATGTAAATTTAACTTAGTGTACTTTTTAAAAAAAAATGTAAGCTATAAAATTTTTGTTGAATAAAGGCTGAATGCGGAAGTTATAATTTATCGGGCGACCAGCTTGTATAGTTATAAACCCTTTCCGGTGAGCTTGTTGAATATGAGCCTTCCCGCTAATTGCTGACGTTGATAAATATTCACAGGTGTCAAACTATAATACTTTGAAACCGAAATCGTAAATTTGGTCTTCACTACGAACATCAGAAAAGAAAAATTTTTCGATTCCTATTAAACGAAATTCACCACAGACTCCTTAAATAAAATGTATACATTTTAATTTTCTAAAGCACAATTTTTTTAAAATAATATTTTTCATTTTATAAGCATGCAATTAAATTTAAAAAGAAATTTCTGCGGAGAATAAACCATATCATTTAACTTAAATTTTCTTTTTTAGCATTTTTTATATTGGTGTTTATTTTTTTAAAATACCATAAATATGCAAAGAAAGTACACAAATCACCAAGAAAAACCTTTATTCAAGGCTTAAGCTATTAAATTAAAAATTTATTTAAAACATATGAATTATGTAATTTTAAAACGTTAAGGGGAAAGTGGTTTTGCCGAGAAATATGATCGCCAAAAATGGTACATAATACTTTCTACATTTCAAGCAACATCGACAAATAGGAACATTCATATAAGTAAACTATCCAACCATACGGTAAAGTAGGGTTCGAATCCCGGAGAAGTCACGGATAATTGCGCTATAATTTTTCCTTCTTTCCATTGTGTAGTAAGCCCCCGTGTGATACGTTGTGTGGTGCACCTGGCTTATAAATGTTCGCAATAAAAAATATATGTAAACTCAAACTGAAGTAAAATCCATGATTACATATTGGAAGTTCCCCCGACTCTTGCATTGAAGATAATAGAATATCGGTTATAATTTTTATCATTCAGTTAGTTCACTCTGAAATATCAATTCTTTCCACATATATACCTGTTTTAAAAGCGCATTTAAATGTATTTGTTTCTTAAAGTATCACTTCAAATATATTTCTTGAGATTTTCTGTAGTTTCCAATTGGTTTATCACCTGTGTAAAGAATATTTAAGTCTTTATAATGAGGTATTGAATTAAGTCTCGGAAGACACTTAAAGGTATTCTCTCCTGTATGAATACGATTATAAGTTAGATTGAATTTATGACTAAATGTACGATGAGATGTTTCGCATCCGAATGGTTTTCTTCCTCGCTGGCAAACTAAAATGATATCTCAGACTTCTTTGACTAAATGTCGGATGACATTTTTCGCACTCAAATGGCTTTCCTCCTGTGTGAGTACGTTTATGTTTTGTAAGATTACTTTTCTCATTAAATGTCCGATGACACTCTTCACATCTCTGCGCAAACGTTCATATGTCGTTAGACTGCCTTTTCGACTAAATGTCCGATGACACTCTTTGCACCGAAAAGATTTTACTCCTGTGTGCGCAAGTTTATGTTTATTAAAAATGCTGTGGGAATAAAATATTTTTCACATTCTTTGCACTTAAAACAGTTTAGGTGTTTGTGAGAGAAATCGTGTTTCTTAAAAAATGTACAGGAAAAATACTTTGGCAGAATTTTTGAATTTATCTTTATATAAATCTTTCTCTGTTATAAAACCATTTTTCAGCCAATTGTCAGAATGCTCAACCCTCTTTAAAATATCTTCTACGTGAAAATGTTTATGCTCACTGAGATTAACTTCGTCATAAGACATGTGCGAGTATTTCTCACAGTTAAATATTTCCTTATCTTTAGATTGGAAAGAGGGCTTTTCCTGAATAAACATGTTTGATTCTACAATGCACAGCTTTTTGTCCCCAAATAAATTTATTATTTCATCATCTACAAGCGAACTATGATTTGAATTCATGTATAAAAAATTATTACCTAAATATTTGTTGCCATTTTCAGAAATCCTTGAATCGGTTGAGGGAGAAATTTCCTCAAAATTGCATTTGTTTCGACTTGGCTTTAGGTCTAATATAATGTCACATGGATTACTGCAGTACAAATTATTCTGAAATTCAAAGTTGCTATCCTGTATAGTATTATAATTATCGGTATTTTTATAAGGAAATGAGTTATAGAAAAACTCACTTGAAGGCACACCTTGAACATTTGCATAACTTTCGCTCCTTCCGAATGCTTTTTCAGATAAATAACAGAAAGAATTTGATTCCTGTGATTGGTCATAAGGTAATTGTATTCCTTCCACAACTGATTCACTAGAAGCAATGGATTTTATTTTTGGATACAATTGTTGGATTGTAGTACGCTTTAAAAAATGTGATGGAAAATTATAGGATAAAACTTTTTCAACCAAAGCACCGTCAAAATCTCTGAAATGATCATCAGATGTCAATGATTTACAGTTTTCAAATGTCTGATTGCATCTCTTATCTGTTTGGTGGTTGGAGTACGGGATTCTGAAAGTAATTGTCTCAAAACATTTATTGCTAAAGTCAAGTTCCTTGATAATTCCTACAATGTTTTCAGGCGATTCGAAAGAAATATCGTTTAAGTTTGCTCATACATCATCCTCAATCATAGTATTCGTTGATGAAATTCTCGATTTGCTAAGTTGCAATCCTCGAATTCGTTCCTTCGAAGTCCCTTGTTCTGCTTCTTTCCTAGGCATGACAAGTTCGTAACATCCATCTGCTTTAAAAACGTTATTTGTTATTCTCGAACAAATATGACCTTTAAAAGAGTTGACATTTTTAAAGGTAAACTCACACACTTCACAGTAAAATCTGTTCATGGTTCAGTTAATCAAAATTACACGTTTCGCACAATGAGATACTTCAAGTGAAAATTTTTTAGATCTGTATTTTAAACTTTAAACCCAGAACAATAGGAGTTGCTCTGATGGAGTATGAAAATGCTACTTGTACATTGGATAACATGTAACAATATATAGTTTCTATTAATTGATTGATTGATTGATTTTCCTTCGAAAGCATTTTTGATTGGTTGAATTACAATAGTGGAGTTGTGATTGTTCAATTGTTTTCCGAGCTTGCAATTCGGTTTTTTTTTTAAGTATATTCAAATTATTTAGATTTAGGTATGAACAAAATACATAATCGTAGACGTTTCAGTATCAGAATCAGAGTTAAGTTTCCAAGAGGTTAACAATCACGTAAGATGTAATTGGAGTCATTGAAGCTATTGATCAGAAATTGTACCCAGGCAAATTGCATCTTTTTAGTTTAAAGGAGAATGTGAGCGATTTAATTCGATACATTACTAAAGTATTTGCTTGAAAAATGTTTTTTAAGAAGCGGAAGTTATTTACGAAATATTCGGGTCACCAAAAAATGCCTTCAGTTCCTGATTACCTTGTAAAATGGGTTTTATTTCTCTTAAAAACCCTCATGGAAGCAAAAAGATTTTTAAGGCTTTTCATATGGGGAAGTGAAGATCGTTTTCTTTGTTTCCTTCGGGTGAGCTCGGTTCTTTTGAGCATGCCACCCATACCCATCGGGTTGCGTTAGATTAGAGGTCGGTAAATGGTGGTCCGTGGAAAATTACAACATTAATTATAAAGATTTTGTACAGCGACGATGTAAAAATGTAACGAAATTGACAATGATATGATATTATGACAATGATATGATATTATGAAAATGAAAAAATGGAACAATAATTAAAATTCGGTATTAATTTCTGAATTATTTATTAATAAACTTTAAAAAGGATTTGAGCAAAAGCATCGATATTGAGTTTAGAAAATCCTGTCGTGATGGATAAACATAGTTGTCCTTTTCAACATCGGCACAACCAATAATACAAGAATCACCAAAAACCTCTTTTGTGTGTTTTCAAAACTTCAATTTCGTAGATCTCTGTATTGTTATGTAAAACTGCCCGATCGAAAATCTATGTTTTTAATAAATTTCTTAATTTAACTGTAAAATTATCTATAATTGGCAAAATTTCATAAGTGGTAATCATATAATATTTTTACTATGTTTCTCTGATTCAGTTCCTTTGCCTCGATGCAGCTGATACTTTCATAAATTGGTTACAAAGATTTTTATTACCTTTATTTGATTTTTCTTTGGCTTAATTTCTTGTTTTTCACAGCTTGAAATCTGGTGCATGGATGTCAAAAACAGCTTTTCCCTTGTGGTTCTTTCTATGGTTGCCGTCTCCATTTTTCCTATTTTGCTAGCGTTTTACTTGATCCTTTTATGAGAATCTACATCTGAATAGGAAGGGAGCTCTTTATCCTTACTTGGTAAAAATGAAAAGGAGCCACATCACAGAAATATTTGTTTTTTACAGTCTCCCTTTCTCCAACCAGAATAAACCCACTTTTTACAATTTACTGCTTAATGAAATATTTTCAGGTTTAATGAACTTTCAACCAATTCATAGTGCAAGAAGAGTCACGATGGAAGGATTTAGAGTTAAATAATTCCAGATTTTAAAATCTAGTGTGGGAAATTTACTTCATCTTCACACTTCGACTTGTTAACCAACGAAATAACAATGCTGAACTCGACGATTGGCTATGGATAGTCCTCACTCCTACCTTTATAGTAGTGCATGAATTGTACGATTTGAAACAACAATGGTTATTCAAGTAACCTCATTTAACTGTTCACTCAATTCTTAGAATGCTACAAATTGTAGCTTTATAAGGATGTTTTAGGATACGTTACCTTCCTTTTTCCATTCACATGCTTGGATTGGACTGACCTTTCCTTACAATTGCCATGCAAAAAATTTTACTTCTTTTCATCGATATTCTTCCTTCATATCTTGCCATCTTTTGATTCGATATCTGATGCATGATTCTTAATAGCAGTTTTCTTTATTTTACTTGTTTCAGTCTCCTTCCTTTATATCTTGCCATCTTTTGATTCGATATCTGATGCATGATTCTTAATAGCAATTTTTTGTCTTCTTTATTTTACTTATTTCAGTCTCCGGTTTGCCTATTTTGCTAGAATTTTTCATTCCCTTTTTATCTAAATCCACATTCAAATCAGAAAGAAGCACTTTATATTTGTATGTGTCTGAGTACAATTAAAATAACTACTTCATTTATTTTTGATTTTTTCAATGTCTCCTCTTAGACAAGAATCATCGCTTTTTTTTCTGTTTCTTAATTTAACAAACAATTGACTGAAGTATAGAATAGCTGGATCTTTGAATTTGGCAATGTTTATCTAGATCTCATGGTGAGATAATATCATTTTGGTAGATTATATAATTGGGTAACCCTTGCACTTCGAAATGGTGTCTTACACAGATAAGGTCACGTGTTCTTTTTTTCGTGCAGATGTTTTGAAAAAGATAACCGATTTTCTTTTTTTCTTGCCCCTGCAGCTACTCGGATTTGTCTTATTGGGAATAGTTCATATCGAATTTTCCTCTTTGGAAATAGATCATTTGAATAATCCTGAACTGTATGTCTGAATGGTATGATATGATTTGGTACCAAAGGGAAAAATTTCTGTATTACAGTGATGTATGGATGATCGTAGTAAATATGCAATGTACGGTTCTCAAGAATGCTTTGCGTTTCATTACCAAGGACTCGAATGCTGGCAAAATCTAGATATACCGAAAGAAAGGAAAGAATCCCCTTCGATTAACAAAAAATCGTGGGTCTGTAAGGAAAAATAGTTGGTTTGAAGAAAGTAAGCTAAATATGCTTCAGATTCTGATGATGTCGAATATGTGGGTGCAAAAGACGAACCCTTCATTTCGTTTGAGATTAATTTTTTAAAGAAAATGGTCACGATCTGGGTGAATTACATTCTGAAGTCCTTGATGTCATAATATAAATTGGCCAAAGCATGTTTGGTAAAAGGATGTATATATGCAATGTAAAAGGATGTATATGAAGTATGTTGAAAATATCTCGTTTGTAGCATATCATCAGTTCATATTTACTCGAATACAGAACTGTTAAATAAAATTCAATTCCTTGAACAGGAAATTTCCCAAACACACTATTATTGATCGTAAATTGGTATAACAGTTTAGGAACAAAACTTAGTCTGGCAGACGACTTAGAAGTACCTCTCGAAGTAAAATATTGTTTTTATCATTTTCGTTATAGAAACTGAAGTCATCACGATAAGTGTACTTAGCCGAGTACTTGGTCAAACCATAATATCATCGAGTCACAAAAACGCCGACGCGCAATAAAGGCAAGCTCTGTTGTTAATAATGTTCAGGATTGTCGCAAATTTAACTTATTTATCAGCGATAAAAAAACGAAAGTGCGTTTTTTAGTAGAGAGTAGTGCAGATGTTAACATTATACCTGAGGCAAATAAAATTAAACAATTACTGATTGAAATTCTATGCATCGAATGGTACCGAAATAGACATAAAAATGTTATCACTGGATTGAGGGCTTAGACAAGAATATCAATTTTCTTACATACCCAAAATTAATAAAGGTATTTTTGGAGCTGATTTCCTATAAACAAATTTAAATTAATAATTGACTTACTTAACAAGAAGTTAATTCATGGAAAAACGTCTCCAGTTACCGTTTTTCATTGGTACACAGATATTCGCATTAAAATAAATGGAAAGAGAGTGTGGAGGAGGGCTTTCTTTCCCTTTATACAGCCATGTTTGTTAGCTTAGTCGAGGTAATATCTTAAATAAAACAGAGCCATGAATGGGGCATATTCAAGTTTACCTCTATGAAAATGAACATATTGCCGCCTGTCAATATTTCCTCAGCATTCATTGAAAATGGGTTTACAAATTGATATTTCTGACTGATGTAAATAATTATCTCAGTGAAGTAAACTTAGGAATGCAAAGAAAGATACAAAAAGTTTTTGAACATTTTTAATATTGACAGAGCTTTTCTACAAAATTAATAACCAAAAATAGAAAAAAATGTTATTCTAATCAACCATTCATTAATGGCACTCAAGATCTACGAGATCAGGACATCAAAATTCATTTTGTAATAATAGAAAATCAAAGCCATGATATGATGAGAATCAGACGAAAGTTCCCATTGTCTTAGCCAAATTGAAAAATAGCAAACCCTTCCAGTAGTACAAAATTTTATGACTTACAACATGTGTGAGGCTCTGTAGATCAAAACGGAAATGAATTCAACTAAATATATCGTACTATATTTAACCATATTGAAAAAAAATGACAAATGAAGGAAATACCAACCATACAAATTGTAAAATCTTTGAGGCTTTAGGGATTTAAACTAGACTTGTTTCGCAATAGTGCTTAGAATTTTCTTGAGAATATAATTAAACGGTTTCAAATGACAACATTAAAAAGAACTTAACGTATGCAGAGGACTTTTTTTTTCTTCTGTTGTTTAACATGTCATGTGGAAAAAATTTTGAAGAAATTTACAAATATAAAAGACTTACAAATGTCTTTTAAACATATAAGGCAATATTTCGAAGGGACATTTAAGCCAGACAGATGAAGACATTGGAAATAAATACACAATGATTGAAATTAAAACCGCACAAGTGGTGCATACTTTCACATTACAATCTAACACGCAGCCATCTGAAATAATAACATAATCCCACTGAAGTGCTCCAAAAAGAGAGTGAAAGGAAGGAATATTTTTTGAAGAAATAGATTTTAAAAAAAGATTAAAGGAAGTAGAACATTTAAATGATTAAAGATTTTTAAAACACAAGAAGAATTGGAGGAACAAATATGCATGCTTTACAAAAGCGTTGAAGAATCGTTTCAATTAATTATTCTAACAAAATCTTATGCAGAAAACTGACACCGAATTAAAAGCAACAATTTTTCACTGCTTACAACCTGCCAAAGAAGGAGGAAAATGTGTCGCAATCTGTCATTCTTTGAGAAAAATTTAACAATGTGTTTAAATGCAAATATTGCTTACTTCTAAGACAGAGTCAACTATCTGTTTGTCACGAACGAAAAGTATAGTGACGAAGACTTTCTGGAGAATAACGCTAAAAGTGCTCTGACAACGGACTGTTAAGCCGATTACTGAATGAAATATCCCGGATTCCCTGCAGTTTTTCAGTGACACTAGAAAGGCCAAAGGTTGATATCTTCTTTAAAATATTAGGAATTTTCTCCTAATGGAAAAAAGTCAACCACCTCCAATTATTAAACCCGGAACTACCTTAATATATAAGGAATTTTCTCCTAATGCAAAAAGATCTCCTCAACATGGGACAACTAGTCTGGGCAAATTTAATTTTTTATTCAAGCAAATCTCATGTTTCAGTCAAAGGAATTTTTATATCAAGGTATGAAAAATTTAGATTTAACATTGAGTATCCAAACTGAACACAATATATGTAGGTAAACGGTTCATAATTCAGTACACAGTTTTAAGGTAAACCCCAAAGTGTGTTTAGTCTCAAGGGGGAAAAAACCTGATGTTGTGTTTAATTCAGTGGGGATTGACATTTGGGATCCCAAAATCAGCTTTAAGGATCCACCAATAAAATTTATATTTGCATATTGACACACCTTGTGACAAATGCTTTTACTCATTTAGAAATATCTTATTTGACATCTACAGCTCTAATTTCGAATCTAAAACGGTTTATTAGTAAAAGAAGGAAAAGTACTAAAATATTCTTTTTTTGTATTCTCAACTAATTTTATTCGAGCGAATAATAAGATAAAACGTTTTTATGAGCTGATTAAGAAACAAGGTAGATTTTTCAACGTTTGTTTCAAAAGAAATATTAAGGGGAAATTCATACCCCTTTGAGCTCCTAATTTTGATGATCTTTGGAAGGAGTATAATAAAAATATTTAAGTACGATTTCAGCTTAATAGCTATAAAGAAAAGCATAAATCTAACAACGAAAGAGATTTATCAATTTTACACTGTTTACAAGACTACACAGGAGCAGGAAAGTGTCAAAATCTATCATTCTCTCGGAAATATAGAGAAATATGAAGAAGCAAATAGTGTGTGCTTACTCCAAAATAATTCCAATGCCGATTCAATTTGCTGTTTGTCACAAACTAAACTAAAAACTATCGTAGAAGATGTAGTGACCAAGAGTTTCTAGAGACTGCCGTTGAAATGCTTTGACGGTAGACTGTGGTGCATATAATTGGATTGATAAACCAAGCCTAGAATTATAATTTACGTGCATATTAATTCCTGCATCACAGGACTTTAATGCTACTCCGATATAATTATATTTATTTGTTTCCTCTTGTGGTTTTGGATAATAACATTGACTTGTTTTATCTCACTTTATAAATTAATTTACCTGTGTATTTATCATCGGAAGCATTGGAATAAAACATTATAATTAATTTCGTATTTTAGGTTAATAAATTTCAATAAAAACACAAAGTCTTTGTCTACATCTTTTTTAATTTAAGCTGCGTTTTGTGACTTTGAATATAAAAAAACAAAAATAAAAAGTAAAAATATAGCAATATTACTTATATGTAAAATCTTAAAACCAAAATCCCAATAAAACTACTTTATCAATCGGTAATGAATTACTTTCCAAAAAACAGCTAACATCTATATGAGATGTTTGGTTATGATTGAATTGTGAAAAATGTTTTTTCTTTCAGCTGATAAATCGCAATAAAAATAAACGCAAAGAAGAATGTATAGACCATTCCTCTTTCTTGCATAAAACAAAGTGTACACAAGATGTGTTTTCAGTTATGTATAGTTTTAAACACTTTAGAAAGCCCACAGTTAAGAGTTTAAAAACTGTTCAGTTAAACTCTGTCTTGTTTCGAAAATATAGATTGGAGAATGGTAGTGAGACTTCAAGAAAGAATTAAACCATAATTACTTTAAATTGTAAGGAATTTTCTTCTGATTCCAAAAGAACTCTTCTCAACCTGTTTCTGCTATTTAGTTGCTAATCAGCCTGTTCCTACTACATACCTACTCATCAGGACAAAGAAAACCCACCAGTTGATGCTTTAAATTATACGGAATTTTTTTCCTAATGCAAAAAGAAATCACTCTACAACTAGTCCATGTCTAATTTTTCTTAATGATATGCGTCTCATGTTCTAGGACACATTAAAATAAGTTCTCAAAAATCTTCTAAAAGTGATGAAAAATAAATGTTTTTTTTTAAAATTAAGAGATTTTATTATCAAATTATAAACTTCTTTACCGTTCCGTAGCTATAAAAAGGTAAAAGGAGAGCACTGCTGTTGGTCCGCGAGTGCGTAATGAAATGAATGTAGGGCTTAGTGACGCAAGAAACCCATTTCGGCTTAATGCGCGAAACAATTGTGGAAATATTAAAATTCTAAGAATATATATAAATATAAAAATATATTCATGCTCCACACCCATACGATTAAGCACTGTTCAAAAATCATAACTCGAATTAAATATAAAAATCCAATTTTAAAGATAAAAGCAAATAGATTTTTTTCTGGTTGGATTTCCCCACTAAGTCATATAAGGATAAGACAGATGAAAGAAAAAAAAGGGATGCGATAATGATTGAAAACATTGCAACCTACCACAATGAGATGAACAGTGTACAGTGAAGGACTTACACCTTTTTCCAACAACAAATGCCTGTACGTAAAACGAGTATGACCAACGGGAGGGCGAGTCTATTTGAAATCGGCTCTTCGCATTGCCATCACAGACCAAATCCTTCCTGGAGCGCAATTTGTTGTTCAACTATACACCCAATAAATCCTAATAAGAAATATGAAAATGAAATATGATGCAGGATGACGCGGTGTCCGAAAGCGGAACTGCTAGGGGCGGGTGGGTCATTGCGGACTGACCACGAAGCCCTTGCCATACAGTCGACTGGTAATGTTGAGCATATTAGACACCACTGAATGATACCAATCGTTGCGATTCACCAATGCTCTTAAGACACTCATGCTGTCAGTATAGATACAGTACTTACGGGACATTTGGGGATCAGTTCATTAAAGCGCACGGTAGATGGCAAAAGCGTCAGCAGTGAAAGCACTGCACGAAGTATTGGGCTGATAACCGTGTATATTATTTTCAATCACGACTCCATAGGCAACGTAATTTGCTTGTTTTGAACCATCTTTGTAGATGGGCGAATAAGTAATTTTCCGACTGTGATGGTAAGCAAAAATGCGTTACAAAGCGATCGATGATAGGGTGGTATTATTGTATGTAGCGAAAGGGTTCATTTTGTGGAAACGTGGCATATTTCAAGGTTGGAAATTCAAAGCATCTCTTTGATGTATTTCCTCATTCGGTAGGTTGATCTTAGATATACCAGAAGATTATTTTTATTTATAAATGGTCCGATTTAGACGCCCGAGCATCATATCCCCTCTAACGGTTGTGGTCACGCTCCCATTTTTAAATAAGAGCCAGTGTTGAAATCTTTTCAAATCGTTTATTCCAAATAAAATATATAAAAAATATAGCTAACACACACACACATAGACCTTTCAGCCGCGTACCAATTCTTTGTTCTTACATTCTGGTGGATAAACAAACGTACACACCTTAGAATTTGAATAGTGCCATCTAGTGGCATACATGAACTCTAACAGCCAGCTTCCTATGAAGTAGATTCAGATGAACTAATTCCACTAAACTTAAAAGACTGCACTGGTGATGTGAAACGCACCACCAGAGCAAAATCTCAATGCGGTATGGTGGGTGAATAACTGTAGGATTTATTGGCGCAGAGCCGATTTTAGCTAAACTACGCCTGTTTTAACACCCTTAAAATTTTAAAAACACAATCAAAAACTTAAAGTATATGAATAAGGCATATATGAAGATTAAAATTCACTAAAACCGTATTAAAAATATAATTACAATTGTTTCACTATTAAAATGCTAGAAAAAGAAAATAAAAGCATGGAAAAATAATGTAGAGCATTAAACTGGAACACGATATTTACCACTGGAATTTAAATAATTCATTTGACTTCTTTTTTTCCGATTCCTGGTCGGTGTCATAAAATGCATAAAACCAGACTTAATATTCCAATCTATTAGAGATTAATCCACATTATAAAGAATCATATTCTTGTCTTCTGATATAAATGAACGAAACTTTTTTCTGCTTATGGGGTGCCGTTTTAATTTCAATGTTGGGCTTTGGTACTGTTGTGCGCTTTTTCCAACTTTGTTTTAAATTATTTGCAGCTTTAGATACAGCGAAAGTTCGAGTATTGGATGTGGCAATGGTAGTGTCAAGTAATGAAACAGTTGACTGAATTTCATTTGATTGAGAAGAAAATGTATCAGAAATTGTACAAAATAAGCCTGTTTCAGTTGACAAAGATGAAGCAAAGCTACATCTCGAAAGACTATCCAGGCGTAGTAGTAGTACAAATAGTTATAACTCACTTCATATAGCGGATATTACTGAAGAGGTGGAAGGGAGTAGATGTGTTGAGTTGATGAAGATGTTGGTGGAGACTACAGGAACTGTGGTTGTGTTTTGCATCTGACTGGAAGAAGATATTCGTTTCAGACATTGTAAAAGAGGACAAATTATATTTGTTATGTTTAGATCGATTTGTGTAGTTGTGAATACAGCTAGAAATTTAGTAACTTGTGCATATGTTTGAGTTAGCTTAGGAACTATTAACTTCCATGCTTCTAAATAGGAGATATTTTTTTTATTTTTAACTTTCCGTACTTGTTTTTCTAATTTCTATTTTGAACATAATTTAAAATCAGAAGAATGAGGCTACGAACAATTAATGCATTTTTTGCAATCTGAGGAGGCATGTCCAACAGATGCCCATCTAGAGCATGTTAGTTGCCGCGAGAGGCAATTAGTGAGTGCCCAAACCTCTAACACTTGAAGCAGCGCAGAGGATGTGAAATATTTATACGTATTTTACAGTTCAAACATCTAGCTTTAATAGTTTTGGGTAGTGTAGGGCTATTGAAAGTTAAAATTACATGTTTAGTTGGTGTAGTTTTTGCATCCATTTTTTTAATTATGATATTTCTAACCTGAATAACACCCTGATCATAAAATCCTTCAAGAATATCTACTTCAGGGGTACACAACAGATCTGGTACGGAAATGACACCTCGGCCGTAGTTCAGCGACTTGTATGGACTTACCATCATCGGAGAATCCCGCCGTGTAAGGGAGCGATACACGTTAAATCTGTCGAGAGCTCAAACGTCCTATCGTTGGTGAGGTGTAGAAGTTAGGAGAGGGGTGTCAGCTCAGGTGTCATCCTCGTCACTTGACCATGGTTCAAAATTACGAGGTCCGTCACTAAAAACCCTCGAGTAGCTGAATAGTGCGAAGTTTTTTCTCTCACTCACTCATTCATTCACTCAGAGGAGAATTTAGAAAAGATTCTGCAAGTAAAAATGACTTTGATTGTACAGCAGACATTGTTTCAACGAGTAGATCACAGGATTGCAATCTTTTTGCAGATTTCGGTACACCATTGAATTCCAGTTAGAGCTTTATGTATTGCAAATGGCAATATTTTAAGACATATTATTGTTCGGCAGGGAAATCAATAAAAATATTGTGTGAGAAGCAATGTCATCTGTGTTAATGTTGGGTAAAACAAGGCCTTTACCCGAGCATTACATATTTGGATCCATAAATGTTATCTAGACTTCATCCTAGAGCTTCTTCACCCACCACGAAGTCCAACAAGGGAAGCTGTATGCCGGTCAACTGACAAAACCAGGAACGATGCTTACATAGTACACCCAGAATATAGCACTACAGCATTAAGGGAAGGATCCAACATGTAAACCTGATACCCTTATCTCTTTGCAGCATTAACTCTACAACAATGTCTCTCCGGAAACTCGGAAGAGACTGATCACCAGCCGATTGACAGGAGAGAGAGCTCACACTCCTGCCTCCAGTCTACAGCAAAGCATGGACCAAAGGAAACGTAAAAAGTTATCCCTAGGACACCATTTTAATAGCTCATGTCTCCATGCCAAGAAATTTCTACTGACATGAGCCGATATATAATTGCTCACATGTAACGGAACAGATCTCAGAAATTCTGTATAAGAACACGGATGTATAAGACGTACATTACACAATGAGTCTAAATTTACAAATGATGAATTACCCAATATGAAGCGATACTGAAATTTAACACAGAAGCTACAATGTTGCACCAGCAAGCGGAAATTTAGTTCCTGGAGATATTATTGGCTGTGTGTGTGTGCCTTACTTACAGTTGTTAACAATGCTGTAATAACCGAAAAAATAAACCTTTGATTTCTAACGCCCTGTTTGAATGTCAGCCACATCCAAAGCAATCACTTACAATATCGTTTTTGGATGGTTCCATTCATTATATACCATTCCAAGCCATCCTCAACTTGAAAGATATTTCTGTCTCTTGGCCTGCTGCTTGGCAAATAGTGGACTTATTGAAATCTTATTTTCTTTCTCTTTCGCTCTCGATGCGAACTGCCAACTAGAAAAATTTGACTGGATCATCGAATTCAGAAATCAAAGAAATCCTTAACATTTCTCCTTCGGCAATTCAGTCTGAAAGAAATATGGATATTTCCGCTCTCAGAAATATGGAATATTTAACACTCTTGATGTGCGTACTTGTAGAAATTGTTTTCTATCTTCTATGCGAATTGAATTACGAGAATTGGGAAAACGTGATTAATCGATTAGGCTTAACAGAAGAAACAGTAAAACATGAATACAGATAGAGAACCTTTTGGGTAGAAATAAATTTTAGTGTCAATTTGATTTTTAAATTTTATTGTCAACAAGCTGAGCGATAATCCTTCCTTTTAGATTTAAAACAATGCAGTTATTAATAACACATTATCTAACCACTGATAACAATTACCTTTAGTTCCTTTAGATTTGGCACCATTACTAACTATAGAACAACCATAATTCATCCATTTAGATCTCTTCACTCTGGATTACTAATTAACTATATGAGCTAGTACCTTTTGTCTGTATAGAATGAGTGAAGTACAAGGCTTGACGAGTCTGGTCCCCCCCCCCCCATTCTTTGTAAAGCAGTGGCAAAAGAAAATTTTTGAGAGATACGTGCAAAAAAATTTGGGGTTGCTGCAAGGTACGAATAACGGACAATGTGGTTTAGTAAGGGTCATTTGTCTTAGTATGAAATTTTGATAGTGACACAATGTTGGTTTGGAATTTTGAAAAAAGTATATTTATTTCGAATGAATTGCGTATTAAGAATACTACCACTGAGTTTGTCCTGAAGTTTACATGTTCACTGTGGTGAATAAAAGTGAGAAAATTGGTGAAAAAGATATGCTTATGGAGATTAATTTGAGTAAGTTTAGGAAAATGAAGCGTAGAAGAAAGAAAGTGTTAACGGTCACCGGGTGTTTGGAGAGATTGAATATCTAATAAATAGTTTTTAAATTGTTGAAACGAACCAAAAATGAGTTTTTGAATGCTTTCAAGAAGAAAGTGTTGCTGAAGTCTGTAATAATTTCGAACTGTTGCAAGGCCTATGACTGTCTCTATCACGAGGGGTATGATCACTTGCGAATAACCACAGTATGACATATTAAAAACCCTGAAACCGTTGCTCACACAAACTATATGTAAAAGATGTGGTCTGATGTCAAGCGTTTTCTTAAAACTCGCATTTCCTGCAGAGAGGAATTTCGACCATTATTTTGCAAAATATATGTTGCGATGCCAGAAAAATTATTCGTTAGACGCTGACACCTTCAAGGAATCCTCAATAACATCACATAATTTTTTCAATTTATTCTTTTCAGATAATGTTTGTACCGCCGTTTAAAAAAAACTAAATTTACACGATTTAGTGATTATTATCTGCATGAGAGTTTATGTGGCGAAGAAAAAATTTCATAGATGGAACGGCATTACTTGAGCTCTTATATTGATCCATCCGAGGGCCTCCCAGGGGTGTATTTTCACCCGAACCTCTCAATCCATGTCAACAAGACTTCAGATCCACCTGAACTTTTTAGGCAACTTGCCCTTGAAGTTATTAGTAACATTCCTGATAATGCGTTTCTTATCTATACTGATGGAGCAGGAATGAACACTCCCAAAACTATTCCAGTCACATTAAACTGAGATACTCTGATGGTTGCTCTGTCTTTCGCAGTGAACTCATTGCTATTGATACAGGCCTTAAAGAGGCACTCTTAATTCCTGGTTCGAACAGCATCTGGATTTTACCTGACAGTCGTAGTGCCATCTAACATCTTTCTAACTGGTAAAAAGTGGGTGAGAACACAGCAGTGGCTATATTTTGGAGAAACTAAAACGTCTTTCATCTTCTCGCGAGATTCATCTACAATGGGTTCCTTCGCACATTAACATTGCGGACAATAAAGTTGCTGATACCCTAGCAAAAGATGGCACAGCTCAACTCACTAGGAACTCGGCCTCTCTCATCTATTCAGAATTACACTCCGACTACACTCAATAGCCAAAACATTATGACCACCCCTACATTTTGCAATGAACTCACCTGGATGACGTGAAAGGCACGTGATCAGGTGGAAGTGGTATTTAACTGCTGCTGGAGAGTCTGAAGAATCATTCTTTCACTTACTTCTGTGTGATCAAAGCGACTTTGATAGAGGGCAGATTGTAATGGCTCAAAGGCTAGGCACAAGTGTTTCCGAAACTGCACGACTCGTGGGTTGTTCGCGATCTACAGTTGTTAGTACAGTTGCAAAGTGGATGAATGATGGTGAAACCAGCAGTAGACGACATGGTGTTGGACGTCCACACGCTATCAAAGAAAAAGTTCGTCGGAGACTGTCTCGCATGGTGAAGCACAACCGGACAGACAGTGGCTCAGCTGACAGCCCAATACGATGCAGGATCAAGTAGAATAGTATCGTAGCACACTGTTCAGCGGACACTGTTGGATATGGGGCTACGCAGCAAACGTCCCACTCGTGTGCCTTTGCTGACCAAGCGTCATCGCCAACTGCGCCTGTGCTGGGCCCGGGAGCATCGCGACTGGTCCATGGATCAGTGGGAGAGAGATACCTGGTCAGATGACGTTTGAGCTCTCGACAGATTTTAAGCGCATCGCTCCCCTACACGGCGGATCTTTAGTGGTACTAGGATCGAACTCATAACATGCTAGCCTGGATCCGATGCCTAGACCACTCAGCCACCGCGGCCGCCTAATGGTGTTGGACTTTTTACGAGTGAATGAGATCATGGACTTAGTCTAGCTTGGCTGGACACATGAACATAAGCAACAACAACAGAAAAAATTTCCACTCCATTCAGAACGAAGCCTTCAACGTTTCTTAGAGGACGTTACTAGTGTTTTCTCCCTTGCTGCAAGACCGAACGCCGGAGCAGGAGCAGCAAATTATGTCGGACGAAGATGACGATGTTCAGCAGTCATCATAAATGTCAGAAAAAATAGAGGTAATAGATGGTGAGATAGATACTTTATTCTTTTAAGGTGAGTGAATTTATTTCCATTTATAAATATTTTTTGCATCGATTTTCAGTTTTAAAACTTTAAAATGCTATTTTTTACTGATTTCCCTTCCTTCGCTTTGAATTTCATGCTCTGGCGTTGCGTGTTGTGGTGGGGGTTGCTACTCCAAAATACAACACGCAAAAACAAATTGGTGATTTTTCAAAATCTCGCAAACCAGTGAAATTCGACATGCACATTTTCAGGTCCTAATCAAACGTTCCTATAAAATGTCAAAAACCCAAAATATACCATACGAAGAATGAGATTTATAAAATAAAAATATCCACACACTCTGCTATGAACGATTCTTCTTAGCTCGATCTTTTCAAATTATGCGTCACTCTATATTTCTGATCTATTCCAGTTCATGCAGATCTACTCAATTTTTTATCGATGGGGAAGAAATTAAATTAACACATTTAAAAAGTAGTGATTTATATCGTTACCTGGGAAACGTAGGATTTTTAGTATTGCCCATAACTGCTCTTCAGTCAACTAAGTCATCCTCTCCTCGTGTACGGTACCTGTGTGTAATAGAAATTACACACGGATATCGTACACGAGGCAGAAATCAGATGCTTTTTGAAATCTTTTTATTTTCTTTCTCTTTCGTTCCCGATGCGGACTGACTATCCAACTACAATAATCTGACTGCATCATCGATTGCAGAAACAAAAAAAAATCCTTAACCTTCCACCTTCCGACTTTTACTTTAGGCTGATAAAGATGGGGGGGATGTGCTGTTATAGCAGCTTCTGCTGACTCAAGAGTTATATAGCATAGAAGCAGCGTTTAAACTTCTGACATCTTATGCCAAACGAATGATTGTGAGTGTTTATTGATGTAGCACTATAAAGAAACACGAAAACCATTGGCGAAAGATCTTTTTTTGAAAAAAATTTTAAATGTCTGTTTTTTATGTTGTGTTCAGCATCACTGTTAGTAATATTTAGATTTTCATTCTAAGATTACCATGTGAAATCAGTTAATGTACTGACCCAAGACCTGTCGTTCAAAAATGTAAAATGCATGAAATTCTAAAAAGGACATTGACTTATATCAAAACGCTTGGAAGGTACGTAGTCGAATTCTACTTCAAAATTTATCAGTTCAATCTTACTGTTAAGATTATGAATTATCATCTCATGATTCAGAATAACTATATGAACTCCGATTCAAAAGTATTGAATTATATGTCCATCCAAGAAATTTTTAAAAAATTCTGAAGGAAAGAATTAAATAAAAAACTTTTTTAAGAAATCATTATTTTAATAAATTTACAAGAATCTACTGTCCTTAATCAAAACAAACATTTCGCAGTAAATACACTTTTGTACCTCAACCAAAAACATCCTAATGGAAATACTATCATTACACGCATACGAGGTAACTTGATTAAAAAAGCCATCTCGTGTGTAGACCCTATTAATGCATAGAAGATCTAAATCAAGTAGATATAACAAACTACTTATTTATTCTCTACTTCTAAGACCTATCATAACTTATGCTTGCCCAGTTTGGGGTTTCGCAGCTAAAACACATAAATTCACTAGAAATACTTTAAAACAAAACTCTGAGGCAGATTCTACGTGCCGATTGGTTCATGAGAAATGCTGACCTGAGACGTGCAATTAAATTTAAAACTATTCCACAGTTCATTCAATAACTGTCGAAAAAATTCTTTACAATATTGACACATCAGACAACCCCTCGATCCAAAAGATCGAGAAGTATGCACCAACACCAAGAATGCACAGACCCAGAAACATCCTTTTAAATTAATTACATAATGTCATTGTAAATTTACTGTCTTTTTCCATTTTTTTCTTAAACATTTTTTAACTCGATTACAAAATTTCAGCATCTTTTACACTTCCAGACAACTATAACCAGTCAGAGGGCTCCAAAAACCGTACGGTTGCTGGTAGCCCTCACACCCGGACACGGCGACGGTACCCCTCTCGGGACCGAAGCCACCACATTAGCTCAACAACCAATCAGATTGCTCCCTCTCGCCACGCGGTAAAAGAGAACACTCAAACGCAACACTACCCCATGCGGTGAAAACCACAGGACAGGACAGTGCGCTATCAAGGAAAAAATTGAGAACCCTACGTGCATTAACTGCAACGCTAAGGGACACATGGCCTCATCGATTGAATGCCCGCTTTTCCCGAAACCCAAAAAGGGTAAGGGAAAATCTCCTAAAGAAAACCTACAAAGAAATGAAATCACCCAGGGTAACAACGCTAAAATTATCCCTGAGTCGCTCAAGCTATAACAGAAATTCCAATGCACATTCATAGAAATGAATTCACCTTTTCATGCACCAGTTCAGTTCTTTTCCCTTCACTTTAGTGATGAGCATCTGCCCACCGCAGATGCTTACATCTGCCTTCTGCTCCCCCCCCCCCCCCCCTCCCCCTGAACCTACTGTCCCCCCCCCCCCACCCCCCCCCCCGCGCCCCACCCCCCCCTGTTTAACTACATAGCCCACCTACTCCTATACTGTCACCCCTGACCTCCCCCCTCCCCTGATCATGAGCCCATTTTAATAGCCTCTATTTATATCCCACCAGGTAATTCCAACACCATGGGTGACGACCTCGACACAATTTTCAGTCTGCAAAATTTTTCAATACTTATAGGCGATTTTAACGCGAAGCACACCTCGTGGGGTTGCACTCGTTGCGACACCAGAGGTAGAAAGCTCTACAGCTACATCATAAATAATAATATTGATCTCTATGCCCCACTCACACCCACTAGATACGGAACTGCTTCAGCCTCTACAATTGATTATGCACTGGTAAAAAATCTCAACTGGCCCTGCACCATCGAATCAATTCCCGAATTAAGCTCTGACCACAACTCCATTAAACTCCATTTCCCGAGAACCACTAAATTTCAACTCCCCCCCCCCCCCCAAAAAAAAACTTACCACTACCTGGAGTAAATTCAGAAATATTCTCTCCAACCCAAATAACTTCGCTCTCCCTGATGCAAATTCTACCGACGAGGTTGACACTCAAGTGAACAACCTCACCAATGAAATTTTAAGCGCCCACGCCAGTGCATCAAAACCAGTCACCCACTCATAGCAAACATTTGTTCAGGGTGAGCTTAAAGACCTGATTAAAGCAAGAAACAGAGCCAAGAAAACTTCGCAAACCACCAGACACCCACAACATAAAACTGAATTAAATAGACTTCAAAACAAAATTAAAAGAAAAACTTATCTCTACAGACAACAGGTATGGGAGGATACAATTTCCACTCTGAGTACCGAGGACAATTCCCTTTGGGGAACTGCCAGAGCATTCAGAAAGAAAGCCGCCCCGATTTCAGCCCTTAATGGCCCTGACGGTACTGCTCTCAGCGATACAAACAAAACTGATCTCATTGCTAATTCGCTGGAGAGACAATTTCTCAAATAAATGATATACAGAACCCACGCAAAGACGAAGTCATCACAAACATTGTGGATGCGTACTTCATCACTAATAACAATAACACTGACCCCCTCCTCTGCCTTCGGAAATCATTAATATTATTAACAATGTAAAAATCAAAAAATCTCCGGGCAGAGAAGGAATTACAAATAAAATGCTTAAAAACCTACCTCTTCTAATAATTTTCAGGATTACTAACATCATTGATAGCATGCTCAAACTAAGATACTTTCCCACATCATGGAAAACGGCAGTTGTGATTCCGATTCTGAAAGCAGGGAAAAGCCAAACCGCCCCTGAGTCATACCGCCCAATCTCGCTACTCCCAGTTCTCAGTAAGCTGGCTGAAAGAATTATTTTAGCCAGACTTAATGACTACCTGGAATCACAGAATATCCTTATCCCGGAGCAGTACGGGTTCCGTCCTCGTCACTCCACAACTTACCAGCTTCTCAGAGTAGTCGAGTACATCAAAGAGGCAAATGACAGGAATCAGAACACGGCCACCGTTTTTCTTGACATCCAAAAAACCTTTGACCGAGTCTGGCACACCAGTCTACTATTCAAACTAATAACTTACAAAATCCCACCCCCTTTAATTCTCCTAATTAACTCTTATATCTCTAATAGAACCTTTACAGAGTTAGGATTAACCAACTTACTCTCAAGAAAAGACAATAAATGCAGGGGTAGAACAAGGGTCACTTCTTGGCCCTGTACTATTTAACCTGTATGTCAATGATATTACTAAAAGCACTAACACTAGATTATGTATGTACGCAGATGACACAGCTATACTCTCACGACACTATGACCAGAACACCCTTATCAATAACATTAATGAACACCTAGCTCACCTGGAGACTTGGTTCACTGTTTGGAAAATCGCCCTGAATACGTTAAAAACTGAAGCAGTTTTCTTTTCCGATAAAAAACTACCTCCGGAAATTATTTTGCAAAATCAAAGAATTCCCTGGTCTCAGCACACCAAGTATCTTGGTGTCATTATTGATAAAAATCTCACTTTCCGACAATACGTAACATATGTTAAAAATAAATTTAAAGCAGCGGTACGCGTTAACTATCCCTTAATTTGCAGAAGGTCTAATTTTTAAGTAGACGAAATAAAATGCTTATCTACACACTGATCCTAAAACCTCTCCTCACCTATGCCTCCCCAGTCTGGGGACATGCAGCAACGTCCAACATTAATCTTATTGAAACAGCTCAAAACGCAATTATTAGACAAATTTTCGATGTGCACTGGTACATTAGAAACAAAGATCTTAGAAAATCATGTAAAATTCCCACTATAAGACAAACTATTAAAAAACCTCGCAATAAAATTCTTCAATAAAGTTGATAACCATAAAAACCCAACTCTCCACGAAATAGATCCCTATAATACCTATTCTTTTATTAGAAGACCAAGAGACATCCTGGTCAACCCTGATTTTGATTAATTTCTATTAGCTTTATTAAATTTCCTCTCACTTTTCCAAATTTCTTCTCACCCTCAGATCATCGGACGCTTGCTGCACCCGGATTGGCTTAACTCCGCCTACATCCAGATCTTTAAACTTTTTTCATCTCCCATGCTTCGGAGCCCTTTTTAAGAGCTCCTATTTTTAATTTTTTGTCATCACATCTGGAATGTATTATACTTTCTGTATTATTCAATCTTAACACTATCCATCTCAATTATTTTATTTAAAATGGGCAACAATAAGAATCGTTTCAGTCTCTCCCAAAATCCATGAAAGGAGATTAGAGTCCTGGCAAAGGACTAGGTGCTCCATAGAACCCGCCAGCTACATAACACTACCCCACTCACAACATGTCACGAGTAGCTGCTACACCATTGGGCGGGCAGAACAACCTCCCGAGGCCCCTATTGGCCGAGGGAATCGCAAGAAATTTTAAAGCTCTGATTATCAGTAATTCTATTTTGGTGAAATTGTCAAATCGGCCACTGGCCCGCCAAATTTTGAAAAATTGCCAACTTAGTGCATTTTTACACCACGATCCGGGTTCTCTCTCACTGATATTAAATCACAAGGCTTACCAGATTTGGCGCATTTATCACTTTGGTGAAAAAACACTTGGCGGGATAAGTGGCCGATTCGACAATTCAACCCTATTTTTTACCTTTCATAGTTCTCAAGAAAAGCTTCTGCTTTCTTAAAATTAAGTTTCTTTAATATATATAAATGTATTCTAATTTATTTTAACCAATAAATTCTTTCAGAAAATATAAACATGAGCAAGTAATAAACAATCATGCATATCACCATTCAAGATAGGAGATAAAAGCCCTGACGGGCTAAATGCTCCAAATGAAAAACTCGTGTACGATATAGTATCATTATAATTAGGGTATTCATCCTTGTTTTAAAACCTATTAATTATAGAGTAATTAAACAACCAATAGAATTTATAAGCTTAAAATTTAAATAATTTCACATCAGATCATTGTATATATTGTCGTACGGTTAAGACATATTTATTGCATATCACAGAAAATTTGTTGAGTTTTTTTTTCATTCGTTTGTAGTGAAATATCAAGACTAATAGTAACAGGAGGAGAAAGATTCATGATACAGGGAAAGGAGCCGATTCAATTGGCCTAAGGTCATGGGCACCTAAGGTGAGAAGACTGACTTAGCCCCGGGTGCCCGTCTATTTTCGCTGGTCATAATAATATGGTCTTCACGCCTAACAACCCAACCAGGACTAAATTATCCCTGCGTTCTTCGTCCATACCAAACAGGTACAACCCCTCGGCCACTTTGAGGCAACAGGCAGGTCTTTGAGGAGAGATTCCTTGAATTTTTTGGATTTCAGGAACAATCTGGGATTAGCAACAACAACAGACCAATAATTCTGAATCATTCATAGAATGCTTCGAATTAATAACGCTTCAACTATATTATCCGAAAGAAAAAAAACTTTTAATACCTCCCATTCAGTTTTATCAACACAAACGCTTCTAAATCACTACATATTCAAAACAAAGATATTAGACTTAGGGTCTATCAAATGAAACAACTTTTAATCACTTCAAACTAAAAAATAATCCATCTTACTGAAACTCTTAAAATATGCATATAATTCAATAAATAACTCTGGGGATGGGGACAACGAAATTCATTAGACATCGACATATGTTCATTCTCAACAAATTTGCAAATTGTTTTTTCCATCAAATTTATGAAGAAAATTTCACACAATTTGTACACATTCCGAAACCACATATTCTGCAATAACTTCATAATATAGCTATATCACACTATAATTTCAATGCACCACACTGATCGAAATTTTGAATCACAGATAATCAATTATAGTTCTATTAATTAAATTCGTCATAAAATACAAATCCGCTCAGTACTCAGCAATCACAGTTTCCAAACTCCGATAAAGAAGATAAAAGCCAATTAAAATCTTAATTTAAAAAATATTTTCTGTAGAAATTGTAGTAGGCGCAGTTTTTAGTAGTTATATTTCATGTGAAGTCAAAAGTTCAAAAATTTCACCGTACTATGTATTCATAACAGTCATTAACAGTTACATACCATCGATAATTCTCTTCATTTTCAATGGAGCAAAATCAGAATGAAATTCACATTTTTCATGTCCTATAAAAATGTTACATTAATATGCCACCAACACCACGGAGAATTTGATTTGCAACAAGATTATACACACATGATTAACACTTTCAGGTTACAGATTGTCCTAATTTAAACACGTCACTTAAAATGGATGGAAACTTTTAATACCCAGATGTAGTTCCCAAAATTTCTCACAACTTTTAAATTTTTCAACCTTTGGTTGCAGTTTTTCCAAACACACATTTCCCAAAAGTCATTCATTCCTTCACTTTCCATTTACTTTCAATTCAGGATGGATGAAAACGGATAAGTCCAGATATAAAGTCCATAACAATTCACCAAATACACATTTAAGACATTATCTCCGAAAATGGATTCAAATTGCGAAACAGGGCACAGTCCTCACAAGATTTAATTGTCTGTAGTTTGGCTTTCGGCAGCGTATTTCGGCACTTGGCTTCAATTATTCAGGGAAAATAGACAAGTGAGTAAATCACAACCTGCCAACTCTGCAGTGCGTAACAAATAACTTGTTCAAGTAAAAGAAAACAAGCCATGGCTTACGATATTGATGTTATACGCATGCTCAGATAACGCGCCAATATTGACAAAGGTTCTACATTTGGCTGTTATGCGCTAGCCCAGTTAGTTTTGTTACTTAAAAAAAACTCGGAATAAAAATAAGTAGCTATTCTCAGTTAAATTTGATTTTTTGGAGAGGAAAGTTGTTTGTAATGTTATCAAATAATGGCGTTTTATAATTGTGCCACAAAGTGGTGGAAATTCATTGAGATCGTTATTGCTTTTTGTCAAAAATAGTTTCCAACAAAAAAAAATGATTTTTTTAAATTACAACTCAAATTATAAATGATTTTCTTACACTTTTGTTCTTGGTGGGTCTCTTTAATTTTATATGATTCCTGAATATATAATATTGGAAATATTTGACTCAAATCTCAACTTCATAACAATGCTATTAAGAAAGAAAATGGTATAGTTAATTTTTTAAAAAGGACTTTTTATTTTTTTTTATAATTTAAGATTGTCTTTGGTGGATTTTGGAGAAATTGATGAACCACACACAACATACACAAAGAAAAAGTATTAATAAATATTAGTTTTCATTGATTTTTCATGCATTCTTGATATGTTATGAAAAAGACTGGTTGAAGGGTCAATGAATCACTTGATCGTCGAAAAGGTCTTCATCCCCTACCTTAAAACTGGGAGTTGAGCATTTATGAGATAGAGTTTGCCATGATTATGAAAAAGGCGTTACTCATAAAAAAAAGACCACGACTTGTTTTGTAAATGTGGTGGTAAAAGGTAACCAGCGGGAGTATTCCTTTTGGTGTTGATTGTATCATTTTTGGAGACTTTATCGCTTGCACCGGCGAAACAGAAAAGTACCGAATAATCTTTTCCTAAGAAAATATTGCACTATTGAAAGAAATTCCAGTGATATAAATTGAATAATTTATGGTCATTACCTTTTTTAAATTCAGTCTATGAGCAATGCAGAAGTTTAAAATACGGTATTAAATATGTTATTTAAAAAGTTTGTACATGACAAGCCTACACAGTTTATTTAAAATAAAATCCCTTGATTTAAACATAAAGCTGAATTATTTATACCAAAATGTCTTATAAGTCTTCTCAGAAGTTAAAATATGGATTAGAAAGTAAATGATTACTCAGATCACCTTTTTTTCTTTAATTTCTTCTAAAGTAAATAATTTTTGTTTGAAAAAAACAAATAAGTGTTAAAAAATAAGAATCATTATTCATCAATTGATTCATCGCTAAATTTATAAACCTTTGTAAAGCATACACTCTCCTAACTTACGCATCACGCCAACGTGAAGACTCCGAGCCTCGACATATTTCCTTTAGGCTAAAGATTTCTTAAGAATTAAGTCATCAATATGCGACTGGACAGAAACATCGCTAAACCTTAAAAAAAGGCCATGTTTTTTTTTTTTAATAGAAATTTCAAAGAAAATTGTTCTTTTCAATGTCAATTTGATGAAATTACAAACAAAAAATAAGCCTTGATCAAAATTTATGTTTAAATTATGTGTTAAAATAGAAACATTTCCTCCATATGTTACTTGTGTTTTATATGAGTAGCGGAACGACTAACTAACGAATCAAATCAGGAACACTCATAGTTCCTTAATAATTCGAATTTAAGACCCTGTTCCTAAGTCCACTTAAAAAAAAGATTTCATTTTCTCACTCTAATAACTTGGATTTTATCAAAGAAAAGTATAAAAAGAAAAATTATGTAAAACTATGCATGTTATTTGATATTCTATCCTTTGTTAAGAAATTGAAGTATAAATCTGTTATAATAAAGTGCTATAAATTCCCCTAGTTGAAATTCAGGGCAATTTCAAAAATATGAGTATATGAAAAAAAAATGGGGAAAAAAAGTATGTGCTTTTTCAGAGCACGCATAAACAAAAACATAACAGATAAATAGGAAAATGTTCCGAAATATGATTCACATCCTGTAATCGTTTGGTAGAAAAAAACTTTAATTGATATCCGTTATAAATCAATCAGGAAACGAAAGCTGAAATCCTATCATTGATCCTTTTTGATTAAGAAACACGATTTATGATTTCGAAATACAAGAAGGAAATTATTATGATATTTTTATTACTCTTTCTCAGAGACATAACGTAATCAGAGGTTTCAAAAATGTCAGCACAAACAATATAATTTAAAATTAATGTAAAAATATTATCTGATTTTCATGAGAAATCTTTATCTCAGCCTGTTTGTTTCTTTTTTAGGCTTGTTTCTTAGGCCTGTTTGTTTCTTAGTCCCTTATTATTGTAAACATCTGAGGAGAATCATTATTTTAAGTACTCAAAATCGTCCCAAAAAAAACTTTAAAATGGCAAAGAATTCTTCAGAATGAATGCAGTTTCACACACTCAGCTTTTTTGGTGAGATGTACAAACAGCTTCATAGCAATTTCAAAATCTATATATATGTTACCGGCAAAGTATGAAATGCCGGCATTCTGTAAAATGCCTAGGCATTCTATACAATGCTGGACGTTCTTAGCAAAGTATAAAATATGAGATTTATTACATACTTTGCCTAGGCATTCTATAGAATGCCTAAAGCTATTTAGGCAAAGTATGAAAAAAGGTCATGATAAGGATATTATATCAATGACTTACATTCGTAAAAGTACAAATGTTATTCTGACAAAGTAATGGGACTGCCATTAAAAAAAATTATTGCTAAATTGTGATTTCGCATATACTTGTATTAAAATTCCTTCAGTAGTTTCAAGTTGATAGAAACCATCCTATTTCTCACTCATTACAAGTGCCAATATATTGGCATTAGGAAAAAAATCAAAGTTTTGTACTGCAATACCTTTTTTTAAAATAATTTTCTGTTTTTTCTGGCAAGTTTTACATAGGTGAATGTACAGTTCAATATCATAATGTGTAACATTTTTGTATTTGGTTAAATGTTATTTCAGAATTCTATCACATCCCAAGAATCCGGAATTTAATTTTGTTCTTGGCAAATTAAATTCCTAGAACAAGTTCACATCAGCAAACTGGGTGTTAAAATTACCGGTGGCAATTAGTATAGCCTACATGGTGCCACACTAAAAAGGGATACCAGCCCCTGGGGAATGTACTAGGTGTGAAAATGGTAAAAATACCAATCTGCAGCCCCATTGGGTTCTTCCCAACAGTTTTCTCTTCCGGATTGGTCAACGTTTGATAATTTTACGGCAGCCCACTGAGAGTGGGACGCTGATTATTTATATTTTAAATTGTTTTGATTTTATAATTTAATTGTATTTAAACATGCCTTCAGCGTAAAATTCAGTAGCACCAAAAAATAATTATAAATTGATTTTACATAAAATATGAAGTGATTTTCATGGAAAGTCGTACAAATACCCCAGTAAATATAATGGAAATAATTTAATGCTCCTTGAGTGGCTTGATCCACGGACCAAGGGTTGAGGACCGCTGTTTTATGGTACTGACGCCTTCTTTAACAGTTTAAATGAGTTAACTTTTATTTTCCGCAAACATAACATCATATAGCTATTCAGCAACCAATAGTCCCTGGGATCCTTCTTAGTAGTCATTTTAGCATTTTTTTATATCAGTTATTAACTTCTAGTAAGTAATTTCAATTAAGAAAAAACTTTTTTTTTTGGAGCATCAACTCGAATTTTGGGCATTTAGCCGTTGAATAGTTGATAAATGTCTATCGACCATGGGTCGGCAACTTTTTAGCTGTTGCGTGTCAAACCAATCTACCAATAGGATTCAACGAACCACACAGTACAGCATTTTTGAAACAATTCAAAAATTTACAAATTTGGTGAGTATTGCAAAGTGCCACTGAGAATTGTACCGCGTGCCACATGTGGCACGTGTGACATAGGTTGCCGACCCCTGCTATAGACCATGGCACCTTCTCCAACACTATAGTTTGCTCCTCCATTTTCAGGTAGCACAGGAAAAAACCAATTTTTTGTTGAACAAGTTTAATTTGAGTATTTTGCCATTTCTGAACAAACAGCAATGTACAACTAACAGATTCTGAGCCTGAGACGCGCGTTACAAGTTTTATGTCTTGCCAATTGACAATATTCCAAATGAATCTGAGATGTATTTCATACTTTGCCGGTTTCTCATTAAGCATTCTATAGAATGCCCTGGCAATGTGTGAAATAGGAATCATTTCATACATTGCCGGCTAGATTTAGGCATTGTATAGAATGCCCAGGCATTCTATAGAATGCCGGATTTCATACTTTGCCGGTAACATATATATGTTTTTATAAGGTTTTAGTTTATTTATCATTTGAAAAAAACACAATACATTCTATAACAATTATATATAATTAAATACATGCACAAAAAAGTTAATTGCTTATGCCGGTGCAATTTATTGTTAAAGACTTTTAATTCGTTCCATATCTGAAAATGATACATTTGTAAAGTAACAATCTTATTATATTCTATAACAATTGTGGATCAAACTTAATCGGATACTTAAAAAATTAAAAATATAAGCTTATGAAATTTTATTCTTATTTTGAAAACTTGGAATAAATGTATTTTTTATTTAAAAAAATTTCAAAGTTATATATTAGAAATTCTTTTTTAAAAATAAATAACTTTGTTTACCATGTCCGAAACAATCCAGTTCATTAAAAATTTCTGAACTCGCTTAATACAAAAAAGGAATAGAGTAAAAATTTTCAGAAAAAGAAATGAATAATCATTTATTTTAAAAAATATTTCCAAATAAGAGAAAATTTTTGTTTGACAAATTAATACACTTACTACAAAAGATATTAAAGAAAAAGTAAGCCATACACACACACACACACATATGTATAAAATTTGAGCCGAAAACAGTTTGATATGCCATTTTTAAAAATTACATAAAACGAGAATTTTCTTTTCTAAAAATGTAAAATTATCATAGTGATGTATTTCTGTGGAGAAATAAATGTGAACTTTGATGCACTTATATTTTTACTAACTCATCAAAATTATAATTTGTAAAGAAAGCTTAAAATTAAATATAAATATTAATTTTTTAATGAAATTTTACATAAAAATTTAAATGGGAAAAAATAAAATAATTAAATTAATTATCAGATATGTACTTTGCAAATCATTTGCCACCCTATCAATTTTGCTTTACCAAACTGTTTTCTATCAGGGTAGATAAAAAATTAAAGTCACGAGGGTTCGGATCCGAATTCTTCTAAAAATCTTTCAAGCAACATAAGGAAGTCCGCGTTGCAATTAAAATCATATTGTTTTATATATAGCAGAGATTCTTAAACTGTGTTCCCCTGAGGGTCCGCGAAGGTCTCTCATCTTATCTTAAGAGATTTCCCTCTTTTAAAGAGTCTGAAAGATCTCATAGAAATATTGAAAGACGTGTCATCCTAGACTAAATCTCTAAATTGTGTCCAGTAAAAATATTTACTAGAACATGTATTTGAATCAAGAATGTTAAGGCGATAGGTACCATCTTCACAATTTTTTTATTTTTAACATTTGGTTTTAATTGTATTTTATAAAGGTTAATATGTAATAATAATTCCATACAAAAAAATTTTAATTTGTTGCAAAATGTTTGTAAAATCTAAATTTTTTGAACTTTTTAAAACATTTTTTTTAAATCCTAAGGCTTTTTTAAATGTGTCTCTTTTCTTTCAATGATTTTTTTAAGTACCTTATAATATACTACATAAAACTGTGCATGGGTTTTTTTCTGCTTTCAATTTCTTACTAATCTTTTTATAGTTAAACCTCCACAAAAAATAAAAAAAACATTAATTTTGATTTTGAAATTTTTTATAAAAAGCACTAAACATGTTAGAGCTAATTCCATGCCCAGTTTTACAAAATATACATTTTAGAACATGTATAAGAAATTTCAAACCCATACTTCAATTATCAAAAAAGCCTTAGGGTTTTAAATAACAGTACATGTACAAAACTTCAACATGAAGAAATATGAGTTTGAAGTTTTCATTCCATGAATAGCATGGTATAACATTCATCGAATAGTATGAAACTGTAATAAAATGTTAATTAGCTTATTTAAAACTGCTTACCATAAAAAATTGCAGTAATGTAAAACAATTAAACAGTATTCTGCCATAATGAATATATAGAAGAAAACGAATGAAAGATCAATATTTCATAAAACTTCATCTTAATAATTATAAAAAAAAATACACACACTTTACAGCTAATTCCATGCTCGGAGCAAATTCACAACACGTACAAAGGATGTTTTTGCCCTTATTTTTTATTTCCATGATTTTAAAAGCCTTCGCACGTTAAATATTGTACACGAAAGAAAGCAAAATCAAATAACAATTTATAAGTAAAAAATACATCAAAATCTAAGAACTGTATATGTGCATTTGTTTAAATAAATATCTTAAAATATTTTCATAATAAAAGTTGCATTTTCCACACATGGGATTTTACACATGGGCTGAAAAGTCCCGGGCCTAACAAAGAAAACACAGTTTTTTTTGTTCAAAATTAGCTTTATTCATCAACGTAATCTCCATCAAGAGCAACGCAATCATTCCAGCGCCGCTCTAACATTTTTGTAAACGATTTATCTTTTGCCTCAAAATAGGCCTCAGTTTCAGCGATAGCCTCTTCATTCGTGCGAAATCTTACCGGCGAGCATTTTTTTTCAGGTCTGCGAACAGCCAGTAGTCACATTGCTTCGCTTGAACGGTATTTTTTCCCATCAAGATGCAGTGTAAAATTAAAACACGAAATTGTTTTTGATCCATTGTTCTGAAAATAACAAAAGTAGCGTCACTCTTAGCACAATAACTCACAAACTAATGAATAGAATATCATAAAACTTTAACAGCTGTCTTTTCAAGGTTAGTATTAACTGAAAAAAGGTGACTGCAATAAAACTAGCGCCATCTATGTGTTAGGCCCGGGACTTTTCAGCCCATGTGTTATATATATATATATATTACCAAAAACAAATAAATAAATATGGGAGAGTTTTTCTATTCTTGCGAATTAGATTTTTAATTATCTGAGTTATCAAAATGTGATTTAGTATTTGTGTTCGTTTTGAAGTTTTAATTGCATTCATAATAATATCATAAAAAGCACGCACAACTTTTAAATCTTGACCACACAAATCCATTTGCTCTTCCAATAACTAATTCACAAACCAGAATTTTTGCATGAATTGCACACAATTCTTTTTTGAAATGATTTGTTACTGCATATATAATGTCAGCATCATTAATGCGCAGTAGAAAAATAATTAATTCATTCTTTATCAGGCTCATTTCTAGCAGATAATCTGAAATGTGAGCATGGTAGTCGTTGTCCAGCATCAAATATTGCTCCATAACTTGATAAAAAATGCAGGTAAAGCTTTGAAATTTTGCAGGCATATTTATAAGCATTTGAGGTATCAAACCAATAAAAAAAATTTCGACAGGTTGATGATTTTTAGGGTACATATCGCCTTAATTCAGTTTTTTTTTTTGTTTGCAGCTACATAGCCATTACTAAAGTGTAATATTTTCAAAACATATTTGGTAGAAACACTTGAGCGAAGATTATAAGAACTGGGGGAATTCACATAACGTATTTCCCTGATGTAAAAAGCAGGGATGGCGAACCAATGGCATGCCTGCCCCTGATGGTACACAGCACAATATTTTGGGTTAAAATTTCCATTTGAACCTATTTTCCATAATACTGTGCTAAGGGGAAAAGTTTCCAAAAGTAAGAACTCACTATGTTGATGAAAACTTATTCTATGGGGAATAAATTTTTGAATCTGCATTAGAAATTTTGTAAAAAATTTGATACTCCTTACTCGTTTTAATTCCAAAACAAATACTATTTTTAAGAAAATATATATATTCTATTTTAAATTTTATAATATTTTGAAATCTTATCGTGGTTTTACTTCATGGCGTTTCGCAAATTTATTATGATTCCTTTCAAGATTTTGAGCTATGATATTTAAATATTGACGCTTTTTATTTCTAGAAGAAACCTTGTTTCCAAAAACTCTATAAGTAAAAAGAAAGTTGCACAACTAAAACTACTACTTTTTACAATTTAATCAATAGATACACTCAAAAAACTTTTCAATTAACAAAATTCAATGTAAAACATTTAAAATGCATTAAATATTAGAACACGCATTTTTTACATCCATAACACTTCTTATTTATTATTTTTACGTGTATAACATAATATATATTAATTACTTGATTATGATAATAAATTTTAGGTTGAGAAAAGAGTAATTACTAAATAAAAACTACAAATATAAGGAAAGGCTTGGTAATCATAAATTATTACAGGATATTACCAAATCAAGGAATATAAATCTCCGAAACTCTCATGTTTTTTTTCTTATATTTTCCTTTCTTATGTGATATGATTGGACATAAATTTCTTAGTCATTTTTATTCCTGTTATGATGAACAATTTTTTTTTTGTTTTGTGATCTCAAATTTGTATTGTTTCTGCTTCCATTTTTTTCAAAAAAAATTTCATACAGTTTTGTTTAATTTTTGTTGTAAAAGGCATATTTCGTAAAATCATGTCTAAAATTTTTATCAATTTTTTCAGTCGAATGCTGGGTTATGTCTGAAGGCCTGACATCTAGAGGGGATTGCAACTCATTATTTGTCAAGACTCTGAAGTACTTACTTTGCGCGGTGTGGAAGTTTTGACAATAAAGGCCAACTCAAAATGACTAAGACGCTTTCGTCACTTAACACTGTGACTCAATATTAAAAAGTTCGTCGCCAATAGCCTTTTTTTTTTTTTTGCTTCCAAGTACAAGTTGCGTTGCATAAGGAAGTATAAAAATTCATTTTGTAGTTTTTTGCTGATTTTTCAAATAAAGGAAAATTTTTCTTTTGTTTGACATGAATGAATTTGTTTTTATTTTTTTTAAAATCTGTAAAAAAGGTTCATTGCAACACAGGATAAAATTATTAATTCTAAGTCGGGGTTTTATTGCTAAAAATAAAGCTATTCTAGTGCCATTCCCATAATTTTTTTTAAAAGTTGTTCTTTTTGATAAAAATTTCCCACTTTTCCAAAAATCATTCAATCTTGATTAGTAATAATTTTCTTCGTATACATTTTTTATATATTTTTCCTTCATGAAACATTTCAGAGAACTCTATATCCTATTATCTTGTATTATTGAAAAAGGGAAGCAAAGAAAATGGCTATTAGAATTCTTTTCTGTATTAGAGTTATTTTTCCTTTATGTAATCTGTCCTTTGCATTCCTTTCCCTTTACTTTTCCCCTTACTTCCGGAACAAAAAAAATAAAATTCCTTTGTAAATATTCTTTTTTTTTTTTCAATTATGAAAGATACTAAAAGCTGACTCATTCTCCAACAAGAATCTCATTTCTGAATTGCTTCTTCCTACATAAACCAATATTTCTTTGATACCAAAACAGTCTTGTTCATCTTTGTCCACATGTACTCATAGTTCGAAGTTTTTTTTTTAACCTTTCATTTACTTTTGCTGAATGATATTTGAAATGTATGCCCATTTGCCATTTATTTTACTTTTAGTTCTAAATTTGATGAGGACTATTAAAAAGAGAACTTTACTTGCAAGTAAGTGGGCAAGTGGCGTGGAAATTGCGGAGTGCCTATCCCCGAAGGGGATGTACCTCCTCATCAGAATTTTTAGAGATAGTAACATAAAGTGGTGTGACTTAATATAGAAAAAAATTCATGTAATTAATGTGTATAGAAATAATTTAATGGGCAATGGCATAAAGCCTGCTAAATAAAAAACTGCGAGCGGACATAGTCCACCCACCATGAAACAAAAAACCCAATCAGCGGTTTTCCCCGGGCGGACAAAACCTCCCGGGATTCGAGTGACCAGGGCCTCTCAATCCCGCTGGTGGGCGAACTTTACTTGTGACACACAGAATTGTTCTTTTAGAAGCCTAGAACAACTTAAATTAAAGTGAATAGCAGTAATTATTAATTTTTGCTTCCATTTGTATATGATTTCTACGAAACCTGCCAGTTAAAACCTTTCTGCGTAGGAGCTAAATACTTCAGCGAGATTTACAATGAGCAATAACATGAATAAAACAAATGCGCAATGAAAGCCTTAACATTCTATCCGCCGCCATCTTAAAATACTCTTATATAAGCCGAAATAACTAAAAGTTTTTCGTTGAAACTGCCATTATAAGCTACGAAATCAGAATTATTATAACTTCTAGAATAAAAAAACCATAGATTAAGATTTCTTAGACACAATTAAATCTGCAGGAGGTATTTCTGGAGCTATGTTCAGAAGATGACATGTTTCCTCTTATGTTTGTTTGTTTTTTTTGTTAGTCAAGTAGTGATTTTTTTTCTTTCAAATTTGTTTTATTTTATAAAAGAATACTCTTCCCAGAGTACCTTTCAATAGTTTGTGAAGACTTTCTAGATTAAAATATACAAGATATTATAAGAAAATACTTCAGGTGATATAATTTGCTTTGAACTGTCAAATATTATTTTCTTTCTAATAAAATGTTTTTTAAATTTTTTTATGGGTTTCATGTTTTATTAAATATATTTATAATGTATAAAGTATTTTTGAAAATAATTATTTAAGTGAGATCCAATGTTGATGTTTTCACAGAATAAATTTGAAGAGTTCGCATCATATATTGCTCTACAAAATTAGTGTTTTATATTTTATCAATATTTCTTTGAATTTTTTTTTTATTTTATATGTCTTTCATGCTAAGAATTTTTATTTAGCTGAATTAATTTTGCATTTTTTACTTACTTTTATTATTTTCAGATTCCTTAAATTAAAATTTGAGTAGGTTTGATATTTTTTATGTTATAATGTAAGGCTATATAAAAGAAAACAGAAAAAATCTGATGCGTCATAATATTTTTCTGTGTGTATAGTCCTCTCTTCATCAAAACTTTTTTTGTACTCATTATTACAAAACTCCATTTCTAGTTTCAGAAAATGTAAATCATTAATATACGTCATTATATACGCCGGGGGTACTTAAGAGGTTAAAGTTGTATTGTAACCTTAGTGTCAAAATACAGAATTATTGAATTCAATACATTGTTAGAGCATGGAAGGGGGGGGGGTAGCGATGAAAATTATGATTGAATATTGGGTCGCAAATATTAAAAGTTTGAGAAGCACTAAAGTAAAGTGAAGTATATTATTAGCTCATACTTTGAAAATAGGAGAAATAATGTTTAACTCACCTCTAAAACCGTATAGCTTTTAGAATCTGAAGAGCCTTAAAAGCTTCATGCAAATACATGCAATGATTGACATCAGTTAAGTTTTTGTAAATTTAAGGTATCCGACTACCCTAAAATTGTGAATTTTCCCCGAAATTCACAATTTTTTTGTATGATGTTATTTTATAGGCGATCTTTTTCGCTTTTTAAAAATACCAAGTTTATTATTTTCCGTTCACTAGAGCAAAAACTACTAGTGTTTTAGTAAAAGCAAATGCCATTACTTTGAGCAAGATGTCATACTTTAAAAAGCGTTTTACTCGAAGTGTGTGTTTCTTAACTGCTCAAACGGGGACAGCGATTGCTCAAATAGGTTTGAAAATAATTAACTGAAATCTTGTCTGTAGTTCTGTATAATTGTGAAAGTATCTTAACCTTCAGATTTATCAATCACTGTTTTATTACAAAATTTACAATCCCTTATTTGAATATAATCACTGTTTTTTTTAAGCAATTTCATATAGTAACTAAAATAAAGTGCTCTAGGTTTTGTAAAAAATAAAATATCTCTTATCCTAAAACTCATTTCAAAAATGAAAAACGTAACAACACATCAGAATTGAAAATTTGTTTATAAACATTTGGTACAGAATGGGCCGCGTTTATGTTATTTTTTGTAAATTTTTACCCATTTTTTCCCATTTCGGTAATAATAATTTCTTTTTCTCTTCTTAATTTTAGCATATTTTTCTTAAAATGTACTAAACATATCTAAAACCAACAAAAAAATCCCCATATCTCCATTTTTTTTTTTAAAGTCGCCGCCAGTAGTCCGATACCTTAAGTATTAAGAGTTATTTTTTCAGGATATTCTTTTTGTATTTTCCAAAACTTTTAACTAACTTTAATTTATGCAAGCAATTACATATGAATTTATCCATAGAATTTTTAGAAAATATTGCAAATACTCAATCAAGAGCCGTGTGTTACATTTGTTAAACATATGAATAAAAAATATTTATACAAATAATGAGTGAAAATATTTAAATGTACTTAATAAATTTTTGCAGAAAAATTGCTTTAATATTTTTAAAAAATTCAACGAAATAATTCATTATAAATTAATATTCTGAGAGAAGAAACTGTATGAAACCTCTAAGAATAAATATAAAGGGATAATCACCATTCAATAAAAAGCAGAAATGTTAAATATGGAATTATTTTGTAACAACACAATGAAATCGAAGGAGCCAAAACTCTGCTCTTAAAGATTTCATATTCACAATTTTTTGTGCGTTTTCCCCTCAAGTTCAATGTGGAATATGTCCAATAATTATTCTTGTTTTATGCAGTGATATTATTTAAAATACTGCAGTTTCAAAATCACACACAATTCACTATTGAAGACCTAAATTTTAAAGAAAAGTTTAATAAACGGATTTGAAGTCTGTCTACTCCACTGTTTTCCATATTTGATTGATCTTAGTCAGAATTACCCTCTTCCGTTATTCGTCTTAATCTCCTTATCCGGCCTATTTGCCTGACGCATTAAGAGACACCGGACCTCGAGTCAATAACCATTTACTAGACTGAAGTGCCATAGATGTCAATTAAGCTGTTGACGAGAGTATTGCCCTATAGGCAATAAATGGCTGTCAGCGGTTTGAGAATATTCGGATTTCAGACTCCTAAGTTATATTATTTTAGTTTCTGGCTAAAATAAATGTAAGAGAGATTTCAAAATTGATAAGAAACTTCACTTTTCTTTCATGTAAGACAGTATTTGAGAGAGAAAGAATATTATTTATGAAATTTTTTTTTTGATTTACAATATTACAGTCCTAAAACTGGATACAGACTAAACCCAAAATATCCACAGATGCATTATTCCTTAAAAGAAATATATATTTGATTTCCCCAAAATAGAGTATCCAGTGAAGTATTTTACTGAAATAAAGTGAGTTTCTACACATACTAGAGCACAAAATACAATTTTATTTAAAATCGAAAAGACTATATTTAAAATATTTTTGTTTTAATTATTTTTAAACACAAAATCGACGGGTCTCATAATTTTTAATCTCGGTCAGATGAATGAGGACGACACCTGAATTTACGTCTCCAAACTTCCTCACAAATCCAACGTGAGGGTTCGGAGCCTAAACAGATTTAACATTCCTCAGTATCTCTACACGACGATTCTTCAGTAACACCATAACTCGACCCCCAGTTCCCGATAATGCCCCCTAATTCCATTCAAACAAGTTGTTAGGAAATTTGTGTAATGAATGCGTAAAATAGTGTAAATAATTTATATCTGGATGTGTTTTACGTTAATATTACGCTCTGATGTATTTATTTTATGCTTAAGTTGTAATAATCACAAGCAACACCGTTCCTTGCATTGTATGGCGATTCAATGGTGAAATCTTGACAATAGAGCCAAGTTGGCATCGTTTTTGGCGTGTTCGCGACTGTATGGATTCTTCTGGAAATTACTGGAGAAATCTACTGATATCACGATCTATGACATAAGCGAATTTTCGAGAAAATTCCGTGTGGGAGTCGCTCACCGAAACTAAGTTGAACTTGTTTTGACCGCTGAAAAGTCCTTATTGATTTGACCGTTGAAGAGTCATTATTGATTTGACCGTTGAAGAGTCATTATTGATTTGACCGTTGAAGAGTCATTATTGATTTGACCGTTGAAAAGTCATTATTGATTTGACCGTTGAAGAGTCATTAATGATTTGACCATTGAAGAGTCATTATTGATTTGACCTTGAAAAGTACTTACTTTTAATAATATTAACTCTACATACTTTTAATTTTAATGAAAGAATAGTGTTGTTGAAAAATTAAATAAACGTATTAATTAGCAATAGTGGTTGGGTTTCATGTGACACGTGTGTTTAACCGTAGAGATTTTCAAGTATTAGTATACTTCTCCATTTTTAATTAAGATTGCGAGAAAAGATCTATGAGACTGACTCTCCTCTCAAAGTCTATGCCACTCAAGGACATTGATATTCAATACCAATTACAATCAATTACGAAAACGCTCACGATGAAATTTCGGTTAACACGAAATAATACAACGATCTCAAGGAACTACTATATATTCTCATGCATTTTTTTACTCTTAACACGGAACGAAAAATGCTTAACACGAAAAGATATCCTTTCTGAGAATAAACACTTAATGAAATGTTTGAGAACGTTTCTGTATTATTGGACTGTCCTATTGGATAATCGGAAGTAAATAATGATAATGTGTGTGTACAGCCCCACTTATGGCAGACAAAGACATTTTGGAGCTTGTTCGAAGCTTAAAAAATATTGATGAAGATTCCGGTGACGATAATGAAATGAATATTGCAACCCCTGTTCCCAAGTCATCCCAAATGAAAAATATTATGAAAGGAAAGAGAGAGCACGGTTATTTAGACGCATCTTCAATGGTGAAATGAATAACAAAAAATTTGTCAACAACTTGATGCTAAAAGAGACAATACAAAGAAAAATATAATATTATTTTTCATAAACTCAATAATTGCTTTATTTTTGAAAAACTTGAGAAAATTGTGCATTAAATTTCATTAAGTTCATGCGAATGTTTTTGCTTCATTGATTAATAATAAAACAGGCATATCTATGTAAATAAAATGTACTCTAATAAACTTAATTTTGTTAAAAAAAAGTTTTTTTTTTTGCAATATCCTGTAACACGAAATTCCTTTAACGCGAAAAAATATTTCAGTCCCCTTAATTCCTTGTTAACGACTTTCACTGTAATTTGCAATTATCCTAATAAATCAGCGTAACAAGATTTTTTTTAAATCAAAACTTCAGCCCGCAATTCAAAAAAAAAAAAACATTAGCCGCAAAACTCATAGCCTTAAATCTCCCCTATGCTACAAAGGATTCAAAATTTTGCTGGGTTTTTTTCCTGGATTTTCTTTTAACACTCTTTGACTTAAAGAAACGCTATTTGTTTCTAGATAAACGTTCCATTCATCTATTTTGAATTGAGAATTAACCATTCAGTATGAGATTAATAAATCTTTCTGTCTGTCTTACTTCCTTCTTCCTTCCTTCATCTATGACTTGACAGCCCAGGGTGGGCCTTGACCTTCTCAAGAAGCCTTTTCCAGGCTAGCCTTTTTCCCTCTAGTGTTCTCCAATTCTTAGTTTTCAAAACTAGGAGATCTTTTTCCAGGCCTTCAATCCATCTAAGATTTGGCCTGCCCTTTCACCGTGTACCAATTGGTTGGGCATTGAAGATTTTTTTAGTGGTGCGGTCTTCGTCCATCCTGACAACGCGACCTGCCCATTTAATTCGTTGCATTTTTATGAAGTTAACGATGTCAGATTCTTTTGTGATTGAAGAGATCGAAATTTGATCTTCTTCGCCACGTTCCGTTTTCCTGAATTCCTCCAAAAGTAAATATTTAGATCTTTCTTTCGTAGATGCCTATCATGTTCTCATCGGCTCGAGTTTTACATGCATTAGTTAATACTGATTTTAAAAGACTTTTATACAATAGAACCTTTGTTTTTCTTTTGATATATTTCATATATTTTCGTATTCCATTAAGACATCTATTAGCCATAGTAATTTTCTTTTGGATTTCAGAAGTACCAATCGTTTATATTGTTAATTTCTGAACCTAAATAAGTGAAACTGTCAACAACTTCAAAATTACACCCTTCAATTTTAAAGTGGGAACTTCTAAAACAAGATTTAGTGCAAAGCATGTACTTGGTCTTGTTCTCGTTGATTTTCAGTCCCATTCTAAGGGCCTCTTTCTCTAAAGATAAGAAGACTTGTATTAGTGCAGTGGGTGTTCGGGCAATGATATCAATGTCATCAGCAAAAGCCAACTACTGTATTGATTTATTAAAGATATTCTTCCTTCTTACCGACAGAAATACTTACAGCAGTAAAATTTCAGTATTTTTAGCAAGAAAACATATCAGCTGACGAGTAATAAGATTAATAGGAATATTTTAAGTATATATTTCAAATCATTATTCATGCTTAATTTTATGCGCATGGTCGAAAACAATGCATTAGACAAATAGGGGTTCACGACTTTTTAAAGTAAATAATTTTATTAAATTAAGTAATAATTTCCTGCTACAGAGCCATTTTCAATATAATAATCCATTCATCGGCCGGAAAATTGATGACGCAGCCAAATAATAATCAAGTACTAGAGAAAACACTGAAGTGAAATGTAAAGATGCTTTGAATCTAATTTTAGAGATCAAACACAAATACTTTCTCCATCACAACCTCAAAATATTTCCCCCAGGAAATGGGAGGTGTTTTTGACATAAGATGTAATAACATAATTACTCAAAAGTGAAAATGCGAAAGGGCATATAGGAAAGTAATAGTACAACAAAACTTCCGAGGCAAAGAAGATTATTATATATAGATTTGGAATGCTCAAAGAGAATTATTCATTGTTAATGCATCCATTAAGAATTTTTGGGTTTTAGTGCCTGTTAATTATTTAAACATTAATTATTTGGAAATGTATTCATAAATAAGTTAATCAGATTCTGAACGATCTAAATTCAGAATAAACATACTGTAATAGGACTGCTTGCTTCAAATAAAGGTTGCTTATAAATATTTTACATTATAGAATAACTGTATTTTCTTACAGCTTTCTCTAAAGGATAAAACTTATCGGCATCGTACGATACAAACAAAACATTTTTTAAAAAGCTTTTGTGTGTGTGTGTGTTTTTCCTGTTTAATTTGTATCGATAATGAGTGTTAAACATTATTCATTTCATATTCAGAACCGATGCAAGATCATTAAAATCGTGAAACAAAGGAAATTGTAAACTTTAGCATTCCTAGGATTGAAAAATGGTTGCATATAGTGATGTAATTAAGAAAAATGAGCATCTTACACAAATAAAAATATCGTCTGATTAAAATTTTTTTTAAAAAAAATATGTTATGGAACATTAAAAAAAATCTGCATTGTAAACAGAAGATTTCTTTATTCGCAATGTTTAAAAATTTACGTCTTAAGTTTTCAGGAAAATTAATGTAGTTTCAAAAAAAAAAAAATTATTTAAAAAAAAAAAAATTACGTTAGAATGGATTATGATTGCTCGAAAATAAATAATTTCCTTTTTCAAAGAGCATTATGTATTACTTAACCTTTTAACGTGTAAAATATGTGATAGCACAAGATTAAAAGAAAGAATGTAACCACATTTATTTGTATTACCAAGAGCTCAAACTGAATAAATACTTAAGAATATCTTAATTTTCAAATAAGCATGTCATATAAGCTGTTAAAGCAGTTCAAAACTATGTGTTATGAGCTAATCCGTGATGATTTACTGGGCCTGCCAATTGCTTTTTACATTCTTTCTTCGCAAATTTCAACTCTGCAGAATGCAACCACCAAGACATATGATGCCTGGATATAACGATAATGGCTTAGAGAAGTGAAAAACGTCTTGTGATGCAGTGTTAACCTCGCGCTTTTTGAATAGTGTAACCGTATTTATATTGTGTGGGAAATAAAGTTTATACACAGTCCACTTGAGAAGTTCTACTTTGGGGTCTTGTGAGTTTACTGTAAAATAACCGCCTGCGACCATAAGTAAGTAAACATAAGTAATACTTCAAATCATTACCTATTCCATTATTTTTTCAATATGCTTTTATTGCAAACATTTTTTTAAAGAAATTTCTGAAATATATCCCTTGACACAAATTAATTTTCCCTCAAAGTATATATATATATATATATGACAGGCCCCAGGCCTGCGGGTTAAATGATGAGACATCTTCTATTATTAACTCATATTTATTTCGTCCAATCCAACATGGCGTCCCTTTGGCGCCAACACTATAGAACAATAGACGGTACTCCGGCCAGGAGTTCACCAGCTACCTCTCTCCAGTACGCGTTCGCCTTCGTCAGCGTTCGCTCCACCTTTAAATAGGTTTACTTACCCACAAATCCTTACGCGATGATAAAGAGTTCGCTCTATTTTTATTTATTACTCCCTTAATTTTAAAGTTAATCTTTTCAAACCTGACATATATATATATATATATATATATATATATATATATAAGTATTTGTGCACATTATATATATAAAATCAATACTTCTCATATTATACGGTGCTTTGAATAGATATCGATTATTAAAGTATCGATGACATATCAATCTATTTGCAATAAAGCTGATGCATTTTAACATTAATTCAAAACCGATAAAATTGGGGATCTCAAGGCTCGAGGTTTAGGGTGCTAGCGCAGAAAAAAGATTGAAAAATATGCAGAGAAAAGAATTATGCACTTGTACTTAAAATTAAGGTGACCAATTTTTTACAATGAAAAGGAGGACGAAAAATTTAAGAAAAAGTACAGCGTAAATATACGAAACATATTAATCCCGACAAAAATACACTAGTTACGCTTACATCACTTTTAATTATTTACTTAAACGAGTATTTTTCCAAATGAATGATTTTTTTTTTTTTGTCTATTTGTCATTTTTTAATGTATCCGAAATTTCGGAGCAAGAAATATCCATCATGTTGAACTTTATGGTAAGTGCTGCAGAGTTTAAGTGTGAACATTCAATCTTGATTTCTCCTTTATCCACAGAAATTGTTACCAATTGAAAAAAACTTCTTTCAACAGCTGCATTAGTTACAGGGCAGCACAACGTAAATTCAACCAGAATAACGAAATTTTCACATGGAATGTTCTCATTTTTGAAATGGTTACATATTTCCACATACCTTTTATCAATTGCAACGTGTTCATTTTTCCATTGTTCTAAATTATAAAATTTAAATATGCATTGTCTTCTAATTTCTTCACAAACAGACAGTTCTCATCAATTTTAATATTAAGCATTTCTTTCGATAAAAACTCAACACAGTTTTCTACATCTGCCCAATTTTCTTGCAATAAAGTCAAAAAATACCATTGACAACTGTTATTTCCTGTGATATTTATTTCAGTCCATTCTTCGACATATTGGAAACTTGTTTGGTAAAAATTCTGCACTTCGTTCGTAAACTTTTCTGTTATGCCTGGATATTATTCTTCAAAGTTTGACAATTTTCTTTTTACTGTTAAAGAAAGAAATTTTTCTTCAAATCGTGATTTTTATTGATAACAAAATCGTTCAAAATAAGACTAACTTCTGTAACTGAAATATGTTCACACACACACCATCAATCTTTTGAATCTCTTTTGGTGAAAATATATAGATGCCTGATTATGTACCAAATACATTAATATCTCCTATTCAGTTCAGTTCAATACAGCGATATCACTGTAAATCTGGAGAGTTAGCCATCGACTTATGCCCCGACAGAATTTGATTATCTCCAATAATTCATACTTTACCCTTCACATGACACGTAACAGTTAGGCCTGCCTCTCTGAGTACAAAGATTATTTGTTTTAAAATACTGAGAAAAGGAGGACAAGTATAGGCGGACACTTTTAGGGGAAGGACAGATACTGTGAAAGAAGGACTGTCCCCTCCCTACAGGAGGAGGATTGATCACCTTATTTAAATACATATTCATTTTTGAAGGACGAGTACATTATAGTGAAATAAATAATATTTTAGATGTCACGTATAAATTAAGTAAATAATCATAAGATTAATCCTAAAAATTATTTCGGTTGGGTTTATGTAATGATGTAAGTATATTTACTATTTTTTCGTTTAAACATACTGTATAATTACGCTCATTTAATTTTAACTTACGTATCCCTGTGAAACAACACGAGGGCTAATGGCGATGTATTTCATAATTTTGAATCACAGTCAAATGACGAGGATGACACCTGAGCTGTCGCCTGCCTCCTATCCAAACTTCCACACCATGCCAACGGGAGGACTTAAAGCATCTACATATTTTAACGGGCATCAGCCTCTCTACATTGTATGTCTTCAATGGCAGTGGGATTCGAACGCGTGACTCAGTAAAAGTTTCATCTGTTTAACTTATAATTGGACAAAGAAAAACACATTAAAATTGCATGCATTTTAAAGCATCCTCGACTGATTTTTGCCTGTTTTCTTAGGAATCCAGCGTATTGAAAATAGAAACACTGTACATAACACACACACACACACATTTCTAGATCTATTTAAATCAAACACCAAATTTTGAAACATTAAAACCTAAATTTTTAAGCCTGAAAAACATTACAAAAATACAGAAAAATGGATTGTAGTACAAATGGGTTTGGATGAAGAGAATGGTAAAACTGAATTTCCAACAGAATAAATGCACCTCACAAAACAATATGTTCTAGGTAGAGTCCCTAAAGAAATAAAATGTTTTACTTTCGGAAGTAAATTATATGCACTGTTCAAAAACTGCACCTAAAAGGTATAAATCCTTTTAAAACGTACCAAAACTCAAGAATATTCTTCGCTTATGTATTTATTGTAATATTCTTCTCTGAGCGAAGAATATATCGTGCTTTCATTCCAATAGGGCCAATATGCCTTGAGCCTCGAGGGAAAGAGGAATCGGACATATTTTTCATTCGAAAGATCTCTGCAAATTGATTTGCATATTCACTGTCGGAATAAAAGGTATTTGGGATTCAGTTGTTCTAGGATGAACGTGATTTTATGCACACATTTGGAAATTTTCTGTCGAAACGAAGCTATGTGTGAGGAATGGTTCCTACTCTACAGTTCATATCTCTTGTGTTTTGATAAGATATACCAGAACGTTATTTATATATTTATAAAAATAGCTTTATTTTATATTAAACACATGCGAAATGTATAAAGAGCATATAAATTTGGCTCTTTAAGCTGGAAAAGACATCCAGTTTCGTATTTATTTTTTGTAAGTAAGCACTCGTCTTAAGACAGCCAAGAATATATTATAGAAATGAAAATGGATTAAAGAGGTAAATATTTCTACGGTGTATTCGAATATTCTGCGTTTGACATAAAAAGTTTTCCGATAGATATTTGACTTTATTTCTGAAATATTCTTCAATGGATAAATGAAAGAAAACATGTGATTGTTCTTAGAGAAAATAGTAAACAGGTTTTTAATAATTAAAAAATCTAAAATATATTAATGCATATTATAATTTATGCATTAGTTAATTATTAAGATTTGATACTGTAAGCTATAGAATGATTTTGGAGCCTAAATACAAGAAAATATAATTTTTATGTTCATATTTTTTTAGCCTTTGAATGTTTTTCTAATGTAGTTCCTTATTTCAAGGTCCGTGATGCTTAACTCCAAACAGACATTAGAACACATTTTCTTCTTTTATTTTATTAATTAACCACACCATATAACATATAGAACACCAATATAAAATCAGTCAATAATGTTACATACAGAAATCGATTGAATTATAATTAATCGGAACAAGAGTTCTCGTTGCCACAGTTCCAAACGTAATAATTAATTATTTCTCTTTTAACTATTTGAATTTCCCCATCGGTTACGAAAGAGGAGCTAAAAATTCCCTTTCGTAAGAATGACCAAAAATCTGTGGAACGAATTGCTACAAGTGCTTCTGCCAATTAAATTTAGACATTAAAAGCTGCTTTCCATCTTTTTTATTTTATTTTATTTTATTTATTTATTATAACATGACATTAAAAAACTGAATTAATATACGAGCTTTTTACTTAACTCATTGTGAAATTTGCCTGCAAATTGTTACATACATGCATTCTTTTTTTCTTTTTCTTTTAAAATTCGAACTATTTAATCAATATTGAAATTATATCACATTGTAATGTTCATAATTTTAAGCCAACAAACACATTTTAATCATCTGTTTCAATGAGAAAACAATACAAATCTGTCAAAATGTATTATTCGGACCCTCGAAATAAGATGACTGCTGACCAGAATAACATCTGGTCATTGGCCTTTGGCTGTTTCAACAGATCGAAAGTTATTTCATTTCGGTGGTCCGAATAAATTGCTTGAACTTCCATAATAGCCATCGGAATTCGATGCTTGAGCCGGCAGATTCCGGAAGGACGGGGTGATGAAAGTGAATAATTGGGATAGTATTGATACGCATTAGAGCATTTTATGTGCCCCCGTTGCCAATTAGATCAGCGAGTTTGGTGAGTTAAAAGAAACATTGACACCGAACGATTCTGACTGGCTGTTTCGAAGGAATAGAATATTGCTTCCGATTGAGGCATTTAGAAGAATAATTCTGATTCAAAAAACACTGAATGAACTGAACTACAACTTTTCCGCAGTCTTTATTCTTTTAAAAACATAAAGAAAATACCAAAAAAAAAAACGAAATTCTAAAAAGATTATCAAATATTTTTAACAAAGCAATCCAGTTTTGAAAAGAAACTTAAAAATCATGTTAATTTAGTTTTTAACAGTGTTCAAAAAAACTTATACTCATTTCATCAATTTTTTTTATCCAAACGATATTTAAAAATGAAAGATAAACACAAGTACAATATGCAAAATTTTAAATTTTTCCTATATTTTTATTTGTGGAAGATTTCAAATCGGTTGTTTTGAGAAGTCATTTGGGAACTTGAACATTTTTTATATGAATTTGTATTAAATCTTTCACAATTTATCGACTTTTTAGTTTTCATTTCAAGAACTTTAGGCCTAATTTGCCTTGCCTAGAGTTCATCATATTAAGAATGACTGCAATATAAAAATAAACATAACTACTAAAATAGATAGTAACATATACTAGTGTTTTTTTTTTTTAATTTTATAACTGGTTTTCACAAACAAAAAAAAGTAGAATCAATTCATTTAAAAACCTTAATTTATTTTATTTAGTCAGCTATACTTCAAGAAATAATTATCTTCCAATAGAAAATTTTTTGTTACCAAAAAAAGCTTTCTTGTACGTAATTTTTTCGAAAAAAAACTTTTTTGCGGTGGAATAAAATACAAAAATAAGAATCTGCTACATCATTCACGTATTCCTGAATAATAATTACTTAAAATAAATACAAAGACATTTAATGCGATAACGCTTAAGTCGAAATATCGCTTAGCACGAAATAATACAATGGTCTCGACAAACTACTATGTATTTTCATGCATTTTTTTCTCTTAACATGGAACGAAAATCGCTTAATACGAAACGGTTTCCTTTTTGGAGAAAAGGATATTGAGACTAAGCCTACACTTAATGAAATGTTTGAGAAAGTTTCTGTATTATTGGAATGTCCTACTGTATCACATCGGAAGAATTATTTGCAGTAGATGATAATGTGAGTACAACCCCAATTTTGGCAGACAAAGACATTTTGAAGTGTGTTCAAAGCTCAAAAAATATCATTGATGTAGATTCCAACAGCAAAAATGAAACGAATAATGCTGCTACTGTTCCCACGTCATCCGAAATGAGGAACATCAGGAAAAGTATGCGCAGTTATTTAGACGCACATTCCAATAGTGAAATGAATAACACAATTTTTGTCAATTTTATGCTAAAAACGACAATGCAATGGGAAAAAAACTCATTTTTGGAAACCCAATAAATGTTTTTTAAAGAACTTTAACATTTTGTATTTAAGTTCATTGGAATGTTTTGTTTCATTGATTTTGATTGCATATATGACAATAAAATGTACTCAAATAAACTTAATTGTATTGATAGTATGTTTGTTTTTTTTAAAAATATCCTTTAAAACGAAAAATATTTCAGTCTCCTCAGTTTCGTGTTAAACGATTTTCACTGTATAAATAAAAGTGAACATCATTTTCTTTCTTAACACATTTAGTTTTGCTTTAAATTAAAATACTATTTCCACCTGCGCTTTATTGTACATTTTTAATACAAAGTAAAAGAAAGAATATTTCAATTAGAACAGGGGTTTAAAAGTCTTAATCTTGTCTAAAGTCTTTTAATTCATATTCTAAAAGTTTTAGCTGTGAAAAAATGTTAAAGCAACTTTTATTTTAGGAAGGATTAGTATCGTCAAATTAAATACTAATCTCAAATGAATTGGACAGGATATTCTTTATCTTCCCTTTTCCCTTGAAGTGTCCCATTTTCTCTACTTCTGCAAGAACAAACTAATGTAATAGTTTCGCCGTTCACGGCAGTTTCCTTGATTACATGACGAAAGAAAATGTCCCGCTGCTATTTGTCTTCTTGGATTGGCAATGTTTTGTTTTTTGAGAAAAATACCGGGTGAACAGAAAGAGAGAGAGAGGGAGATAATGTCTTCTATGTGTGCGTTTCTTTGTCGAGGGTTTGACTGTAGAATATTTGTATAGATTTATTGTATTCTGTATGGACACATATAGGTTTGGGAGAAATGTTAAATCACCAAGTTTAACAATTCATTTCAATTAGTTGTATAAACTTAGTTGTGTTTATTTTCTTTTTATGTATGTATGTATATTTTTATATACAAACTGGTTTATTTCACTGGTTTATTTTGCTATTTAATAAACCAGTGAACATCAAGTTTTGTTTTTACGCAATAGATAGATTCCTTAAGTATTCGTCTCAGTTTAAATCTCTTAAAATTATAGTGTGTCTGTTGAAAACGGAATGATATGTGCCCTAAAAAACCAATAAAATGAAAGAATGAACGGCATAAAAATTCGTATTAGGATATTATAATTTTTAAGCACATTCTATAAAAAGCATTTACGTAATGATGTAAAAAAATTTGAGTAAAAATTTTAAAGTTTTTAATGAAATTGGATGTAAAATGATCGTACGCATATCGGTTGCCCATCATTGCATCTAATAAAAATTTAATAACTTTCGACAAAATCAGTGAATTTAAATGTACTTGAGACTCATTTAAATTTTCACTCTTCCAACATCTAAAAAGATTTTTCGCTTTTAATGCAGAAAGCACGTTTTGTACAGTAGAATTCTAGGGTATATTATAGAGTGCAGAATTTTTTTCGCTGATAACATACAAAAAAAAACCAACATTAATTTAAAAGCGATCCACCGGATTCGTGAAAGGTATGGCTACACTTTCAAATTTTAATTACATGTAAAGATATTCACTCACGAATTTTTATACCTCATAGAAGAGTGGCCGCGGTAGCCTAGTGGTCAAGGTAGTGGACTCGTGGCTGGCGTGTCATGATTTCGAGCCCAGTACCACTGAAGACCCGCCGCGTAGGGGAGTGATGCACGTTAAATCTGTCGAGAGCTCAAACTGCCTTCCGTCGGTGTGGTGTGGAAGGAGACGGGGTGCCAGCTCCATCGTCACTTGACCATGGTTCAAAATTATGAGATTCGTTGCCAAAAAACCCTCGTGTAGCTGAACAGTGCGACGTAAATATTCACTCACTCACACCCCATAAAAGAATACTAAAATTTTTATACAATGTTTTACCACTGCTGTTTTGCGGCTCATCATTACATACTCATGCCCTGTGTGGGGATACGCAACTAACCTTAATCAGTGGCGTAACTTACACCCCCGCCACACGGGAAGGGCAAAGCCTGACTGACGCCAAGTACGTGCCTCTCGTAAGATCCAGCTTGGGGCCCAAAATCTAATTTTGTAGGGGGTGGCACCCAATGCTTTCCCTTACGCCACTGACCCTGATGTAAAACTTTTTGAAACTAGTCCGAATAAATTCTGAGATATATTGTCAGAGCAGATAGATGTAATATAAGAACTCTGATATTTTTAAAGCACTTAAAATTCTACTATTTAAAAAGCACATCCAAAAGGTTGCCATAAACATTTTCAATAATCTACTGCTCATGAATAACTATAATATAATCAACCTGGAACCTTACTCATGATAAAATCAAACGGCCGAGTAGAATTCCGCTTGACTCATACAATTTACCCTAACGAATCTTATTTTTCATTTGCTGGGTAGCAACTGAACTACTAAATTTTTATCTCATATACTTTATTTTACTTAATTTTATCACCTCTCTTGACTCTTAAATGTTTAAATTGCATTCCCTTTTGGAAACCCTGAAAGGCTTGCAACACCTTTCTAAAAGTTTCATCAAATCAGGCAATCGAGATGAAGATGATGAATACCCAAAGGAACCGAGCTCACCCGAAGAGGATCATTGATGCAGATTCCTAAGACGAAAATGAAATGAATAATGCAGATCCTGTTTCCACGTCATCCAAAATGAAGACATCATGAAAGGTATGCGCAGTTATTTAAACACGCATTCTAATGGTGGAATGGATATAAAAATGGAACAATTTGTTGACAATTAAGTGAAAAAAGACAATCCAAGAAAAAAAATACCAGATTCCTTTCCAAAAACTTAATAAATTTTTTCTTATTCAAACAACTTGAAAATTTTGTATTAAATTTCATTTAAGTTATGTGAATATTTTTTTTTTCTTTGCAATATCCTTCAACACGAAAAAATATATTTCAGTTCCCTCAATTTTGTGTTAAGCAATTTTCATAGCTTTGCAAAGTGTTTCGTATTATTCTAAACTTGACTACGAAATTATATTGATGTTTTGATACTAACTTATAATTTAAAAAATAGAGCTAAATGATTCAGAGAATGCAATTAAGCTCCACGAACAACTTTCAAACACATTTCGATTTCACTTGTTTGTCTATTCTAATGCAATTTAAAAATTTAAACCTCGTCAGTATTTTTACAGACAAAAATAATCAATCCACTTCAAGTTAATGTACGACAGGAAGATACCTTCCACACGAGTAGGGCCTTTTTTTATTGATTACTCCCATTCAAAAGGAAATTTAATGTACTGTTATCTTAATAGCAGATATTTACTACAATGATATTTTTACTATTCCTAAGGTTTGATGCAGTGGCGTAACGGAAAATAATTGGGCCCTCCCCCCCCCCGCAAGGTCAGGTCTTGGGTCCAAAGCCAATATATATATATATATATACTTGCTAGAAAAAGTCTGCATTCATCTACTACTGCGTACATAAACAACGAAAAAAAAATTTAAAAACCAGAATTTTTGAAAAAAAATTTTTAAATGATTTTTTAATTTGTTCATTCTAAGTATTGAGAATAACAAAAGTAAACTCGGTTTTTTTTCCATAGATTTTAAAATAATAACAGATTTATAGCGATACCAACAATAATCAAGTAGAAAAAGTCTGCGTTCACTGTTTTAGTAGTAATTATAAAAATTATTTAAAAAGGATAATGAGCTATTTCATAGCTGCAGTGGCGTAACGGAAAATAATAAGGCCCACCCCCTCGCAAGGTCAGGTTTTGGGCTTCAAGTCAGATCTTACAAAGGATTACAAAATCAAACATAATGTACCGATACCATCACCTAAAAATATTTAAACATTAAACTTATAACTGAATACAAAATCAACCTGAGTCTGAATAAACTAAGTAAATAACCTTTAACATTAGGGAGTATTTTTGGTATTTATTAAAATGGAAAATCTCTCTAACAACAGTCGAAAGATAACCTGGTAACTTAAATAAAAACAATACATTAAGAAAGACACGAAAACTGTAAAATAATTTTCGTTTTCAAATTCTTGGGGAAGAAAAAAGATATCGCCTACCTAATTCTTTACGACTCCTTTTCTTTAGATAGAGTATCCTTATCAGCTGAAGTGTCTGAAATTGTGTTTTTTCTAGTGAATTAATTTTCACTTCCATGATTTGTTAATCAGGTTCACTAGCATTACTATTGATAGTACTTGCACAAGATTATGCAATTGCAGATTTTTTAAATTTATCCAATTTTGCACATTTACTATTTGTATTATACTTCTTTTCCTTTCGAATTTTTCGTTTTTGAGAAACATTCTAAGTTTTTTTAACTCCCCTCATTTTAGAGCCGCGTTTCTTCTGGTCCAATTGACAAAATATCATTTTTTTAACCAGAATATTAAATTCCGATAAAAAAAATACAGTTCTAATTATGAAAGTAAGAAGTGAGAAGGAAATGTTTTTATCGTTAAGGAACACGCCCTAAATTTAAGTGCATTGAATACAAAAATAGAGATCCCTGTTCTATATGAAAGTAATTTTGTGAAACGTTTTTCATTAAGCTTTATTTGATTGAATACTCATAAATCTGACCAAATTATTATTTAAATGCTCTCTATGGTTTTCCAAGTATCGTAATACTATTTCACGTGAAAAAAGCAAAACAGATGTACGTTATTTACGATTTCGCTAAAAGAAAATGAAGTACATGAGGGAGAGGGGGAACTAAAGTTGCCAATAAGTTACTCTGCAACTTCGGTAGAAAGTATAAATCATATTTTTTTTCTCTCTCTCTACTGCTAACGTAAAGTATACTGTATTAAAAGTGATGATTTCTTATCTTCCTAGCATTATATCCCCGATTCTCCATCTCACTTTTTTTTTTATCTGTTAGTAATTTGGGTTTGAAAAAACACCACTTAAGAAAAGTATCTCTCGTAGCTGGGATTACAGTACATCAAACAAAATGTTTTTTGATTTGGTTATTGGATCAAAGATATCTTAAAATTTTGATTTTGAATGACGTTAGATCGCCAGTTGGAAAATCACTTAAAAGTTGGATTTTAAAAAAATCGAAAACGAATTTTCAGAAAATCTACATGAAAGGCGTCAGTTAGGCTTTGGGCCCCCTAGAAGCCTTGCCCCCCCCCCGCAGTGCGGGGGTGTACGTTATGCCACTGGTTTGATGGCCGCGGTAAAGAATTAGTCATGATCACAAACTGTTTATGACATTATTGTTTCGAATAGTGGCACCGGTGAGGACCTGTTGTGGCTGATGACCCTTTTACATTTTTCGCACTGCACAGTCCTCACTTTTACTTGGAGTGAAAGTGGGAGCTGTTTCGGATGATAACTGTTGATTCAGAAATATGATATTCGCTAAATAAACCTCTGTTTGATTAAGGTGCAGGAATTTCGTGGTGTGAACTGTTTTTAATAATAAAAATAAACAAGCAACTTGAAGTAAAACATTAAAAGCTTTTACAGCTTATTTTTATTTACTTGTTGTTGTCGTGTGTTTCCTACTGGGATGCATACGAAAGATAGATGAACAGAAACACAGAAGAATATAGAATTTTATTACAAACGATGATCCCAGCATAGAACAAAAGGGGAGCACTGCTTTCCATTTCCGACTTCTTTTCCCGAAAATGCCTCCATGCCATTCGAGATTTGAGCCCGCTCGATTACAAGCCGAGTGGCATAACCACCATACTGAGTGGGGCGGCTTTTATTTACTTAAGCTTCATTTTTGCACATTTTTGTTGTAATGTTTGCATTTTTGCAAGTTATTATTTCCTGTTTTCTCAAAAGATCAGTATTCTAAAAGAGCTAGTTTTTATCCTGGCGTTTTCAATCCCTTTGACAGTTTGAATGCTAACACATGCAATGGACTATTTCCTCTTTACTTTGCAAAAAATACATTTTAGAGACTGCAATGCTACTGGGAAGTAGAAGGCTCCCTTTGGGGGAACCTCTGCGTGAAATTGGCGCTTCGCTTTCTGAGAATTTGTCAGTTAGATGTGCAACAGACAGGAAAATGGAAAAATCACTTGACTCGCAGACATGTTTGTAGAAACCAACAGGGTGATTTCATAGGAAAACGTTTTATGCTGGATATACTAGCTAAAAAAGCAATATAATGGGATTTGTAAGAGATATTTTTAAGCTTAGAATGATTGGATACAAATATTTTCTAATTAAATCTTTTTCGTTTTTTCTTAACTGAATTATTTATACCACTATTTATTGATATTTTTGCAAACAAATAAAGAGTCGTTCAATACATTTTACAACTGGAAAATCATAGATAAATATTGTTTTGATTTTAAGATTTATTATATAATTATTTCTATAGTTTCTTTTATGCTTGTTAAGTAATAAATTTTATTTCGTATATTAACTGTTTTAATTTAAATTTAATTAGTGTTTAGATATAATACTGTCCCCAAATGCTGTTATCTTATCCGCACATACGATTGGCTGCGGTAGCCTAATGGTCAAGATCACGGACTCGCGGCTGGCGTGACGTGAGTCCAAGCCTATAGTGTAGTTGAAGATACCCATGAGAGAGATTGTCGTGGGGGGCCGATGCACATTAAATCTGTCGAACCTCAAACGTTTTCTGTTTGGTGCGGAAGTTAAAAAAGGTGTTCCAGCTCAGGTGTCGTCCTCGTCCCTTGACCGTGTCCTTCGCCAATAGCCCTCATGCAGCCTTCTAGTACGACGTAAATAAAACTCTCACTCCTTCTCACTCATTATCGTTGCTACTTTTAGAAAGAGACTTTCAACTACTTTCCTCAAGACAGCAAACCCTTGGATCCCTGGAGTGAGTGAATATTAACGTCCCACTTTTCAGCTACACGAGGTTTTTTGGGGATGGTCCGCGTAATTTTGAACCATGGTCAAGTGACGCGGACGACACCTGAGCCACCCCCCTCTCCTAACTACCACACCACACCAGCGGGAGGACGTTTGAGCTCTCGACAGATTTAACGTGCATCGCGCCCCTACATGGTGGGTCTTCAGTGGTACTGGGATCGAACTCATGACATGCTAGCCACGATCCGATGCCTAGACCACTCGGCTACCGCGGCCACTTGGATCCCTGGATTAACCTCCGTAATTTCAAAGCACACAAATTCCTCGTAAAGAGGGCAGGTTTTCAACGTATCCTGTTTTTATGATGGATGGCTGAATGAAGAGAAAAGAAGAGAAGTAGAGTTCCAGTCTTATGTGTAAAAATAAGTTTGCTGAAAAATGGAAACCAACTATTTCATTAAAAAAGGAGGATCAATTATTAATTGGCAATTATTTCCGAGACAATGGATTTCACATTAAGATTTTTTTTTAGTTTAAGGGCGATTTTGTTTCTAAAGTGTAAAGATATCTAGAATTCTATATTTGGATGTGATCCTCGAACTCAAAACTAACAAAGAAATAGTTTAGAATTTCATAGTTAATTTGAATCGAACACGTGAAGGTGACTGAACCCCCCCCCCCCCGAGTTATTTACTGATGAAGTTAATTGAACTTGTGAAGTCTAAAGAAAGTATGAAATAAGTAATCAATTCAATCTCATTCCAAAGTTTTTAAGGCCACGAATTACCGATAAACTTTTTACGGTAAGCAAATACCTTCGTCTCCTTTATAACGTAACCATTTCGAAACAGCTCCTCCCAAATCGTTGCAATTTGTTGCGAATGTATGGATGGAACCTCACAAAGTAGCATTTATTACGAAAGATAGGAATATCGCTTTTTAACGGTTTTCAGAAGAAAATTAATAGCTCTATGCCTTTTCTTAGATATGTAGATCTCGTTTACCTTCTTGTCTGCGGAATTTCCTATAACGCATGTACGAATTTAGGATATGATATTTTTTCCGATTAGAAAATTTCAAAAATTGCTTCGTTTCCACTTAGAATATAGTTCATAATTGAAACAATGCGCTTGCATTTTGTAATTGTTTTATATCACAATTTTTCCCTTATTTAGTATGTATACACATTCAAATTCTTAAAAGTATCTTTATTTCAGTTTAAAATTAATATTTGAAGTCAATGATTTTTATGCTACGATTCCATCCCAATGTTAAAATTTATGACTTTTTTGTTTCATTCAGAAGGAAAATATTTAAGAAAAATGTGTGAATATTACAATAGCTGTCGGCTCGGTGTCTGTGAGGTAGCGAGCCCACCTCGTAAGCCCGATTGCGGGTTCGATCCCGGCTGGAGTCGATAGACTTCCTGGATACGAAAATCGTAGGCACGCATTGTCATGTCATATGATTATGTGGCATGTAAAAGATACCTTGGGTATCAATTTGGCTCTGGATTTCTCGGCAAAATTAAATCATGGTAATATTTAACATCCGACAAGAGTTTGAATTGAATAAAATTCAAATGACAATATTTGGTAACAGAAGCCGCCACTAGATGGTGCCAACAATGAAGTGGATCCTGTTCTTGGGGACTTGCCATGTCTACAAATGGCTTAGTTGCAGCCCATTTGAAACAAACAAATATCATTATAATAGCTTATAGAATTTACCAGAACACTTATAACACTTTGCAGATGGAATTTAAAATGAAACGCACCAGCAAATGATTAACTACATTTACTGAACTCGTTTGATTATGGCGATTTAAATTATGGTTCTCTTTTAATTATGATGATTAAATTTTTGTAACTATTTTTTGATGTATTCTATTAATAAAATGAAAAGATCTATTGAAGTATACTGTTAAAGAAAACAAATACCAAATTGAATATTTCAACGTGTCAAAAAACATCCAAAGGTTCATACGTTTAAAAAGCCAGGTATATATCTATCATTCTAAAATACATTTCCTGTCGCAGAAAAAAAAAAGAGTTTGGTTTTCCAATCTTCTCCAAAATCGACCGGGGTGAGTTTTATGATTTCTTGGAAGCATAAATCCTGCGAAAAAAGATTTTCTTTCATGTGTTAATAAAACACCTTGAACGAAATGGTGCAGAAACTGATTGTCTGGATATCGAAAAGAACTTCAAAATTATTTCAAGTACTCTATCAGAATATCAGCAGAGCCACCACTTTGCTTCAGAGTAAGGCGTTAATCAAATAAAATCAAAATATCGGCGTGGTCCTTTGTACATTGATAAAAATCTTATTTTCTTTTTCTTTTCGTCGATCACCAAACTTGCTTGAGCCACCTTAAAATAGCTAAAGTTTAATTTTCTGGGAGATTTCCATTCTTTCTGTTTACTTTTGTAATAGAAGTACATTTCTTATAAGAACTCGGTGATTCGTTGAAAATAGATAAAAAAACATTTGCAATAATGTCTTGAATGAAAATATATTTAAAATCTCTATAACTGTTTCATCAAAATTATAGAGTAAGTTTAATTTTGAAACACGATTTTGATTTTACACGATAAAGTTCTTTCTCTTAAAAATTTCATAAATTTAAAAGGTTATACCTTTTTTAAGGAAAATAGCTGTAGTGAGGAAATATGACTTCTACCCCTTGACATTTCTTACTAATTTTTTGTCTTTTTATATTAAAAAAAAATTCTACATAACATTTTCTTTTTTTCATTAAACCGCCTTTTTAAATTGTAAGCTCTATTTTATTTAAATTTTTACAACATATATACAAAAGTATTGTAAAGATGTATTCAAATGTATGTAAAGACGTATTGTTTAGTTACATTTTTACAACATATATACAAATGTATTGTAAAGATGGATTCTAATGTATGTGTGTGTAAAGATGTATTATCAATACTAATATATAAAAGAAAGTGTTTGTGTGTGTGTGTGTGTTTCACCTATTCCGGCCAAATTAAGCAACCCACAAGTGTGAAACTTGGCACATAGAAGCTGTAGGTGACTATGCTATTAACCTCGAAGAGTTTTTTTTTAAATTCGCTTTCGATTTTTTAAAAATTCAATTTTTAAGCGATTTTCCGTTAATTTGGGCATATGACGTCATATTGCGTATTCTGCAAAAACTAATGCTTTGTGGACTTTCTTGGGGAGTATTACATATTTCTTCAATAAATATATTTATTTAGTGCTGTAATTATACGTTTATTTTTTTTCTTTAAGGTTGATTTACGATTTCTTTTCGAAAATACATTTTTGAAATTGTTTTTTTTTAACAACTGGATCTTAGTTTCGTAGGTGTGGCAACAGAGATTTGTCTTTGTTCTTTCCTTGCGCTAGAAAGTTTAAGATTTATGAAACAGCTTTAATTTGAACATATTTTATTTCAGCAAAAATCTATTATAATATTTTATTTCGTTAAAATTTACTTTGTTTTATTTACTTTAAATATTTTTAACTTAAGTTGATAAACTCATTGCTTTTTATTTAAAGACTTCACCTTCCTGCCGGAATACAACGGATTTCAAGCTAAGCCTATTTTATATTTCTTCAATAACTAAATTAAATTAGCTTAATATACATTTTTGTTTTGCTTATATTTTATGTTATTAGTATTTTGAACTATTTCTGGGTTTAGATTTAATTTTGTTGTTTCTTTTTTAGCTTAAAAATTTCTATTTTCAGTTTACATGTTTGTTTTTGTTCAGATTTAATTTTGTCGTTTCTTTTTCAGCTTAAAAAATTTCTGATTTATTTTACATGTAGTCAATTGTATTCATATTGAAATTTCTATTTTGTTTTAAGGCTGTGTAACGTTTATTATATTTTCATTTTGATCTTCATATGTGTTCATTCAACTTTGTACTGTTTTTGATGTAATTTTGTGATTTTCTTATCTGATTTGTTTTGTTTATAAGGAAGAGTTTTCAAAAATATTTTTTTTTGCAATAATTTTAAATTAAATTAATTTAATATGCATTTTTATAGTTTCCAGTTATTTATGTGTTGATTGTTTAGATGTTTGTTTGACTGTTATAATTACTATTTTAGTTTAAGGCTGTGCCAATTTATTTTTTATGAACTGCTGTTTTACATGTGATTGTGGTATTTTCGTGCAAGGCTGTGTCACATTTGTTGTTCAATTCGAGTGTGATAGTGGTTTTCAATATTAATGTTGATTGTTTAGGTGTTTGTTTTATTGTTATTACTATCTTAATTTCATCACTTTCTCAGTTAATCCGAATTTTTTTACAATTGATTGTTTGAATATTATTTTAAACAATGACGCAAGTGTTCGAGTTGTTAAAATTAGGGAATGATACAATCCCATGCCAAGTTGTCCCAATTGATGGTGATGGCTCCTGCCTTTTCAGTTCAATTGCTTATTTGTTGTGTGGTAATGTGCAGTCCAGCTTTGTTGTTCGAAAGGCTGTTGTTGATTATATAATCAGTAACTGGGATAGATTTAAGGTATTTACGTATGATCATGAAGGGAACAACTACCCATCTCGCGAAGCGTATAAAA